>SKCR01031837.1:0-86350 GCA_019454045.1 Zanthoxylum bungeanum
GACAGATACTGATGTAGTCACTAGGGTATGGAGTCCACTAGTTCAAGTTAGAGAGAGTGGGAGTCCAGTCAGAGTTAAGTAGAAGTCATGTATGTTAGTGATATGCCCTATACCCAACTTGTGGATGGGATATATGTACATGTATTTGTAATATTTTATTAATTAATAAAATGACAATCTTTATTATACGTGTCTTACATAAATTATATGAATCATCAAACACAGTAATAAAGCCCTTGGAGTAATAAGATGATGGCTTCCATGCCTTATGAAAATCATTACTCTCAAACGTTCCTAGTCATAGTTTTGTGAATAATCTGGGTGTTCACAAAGTGGATAGACTAGCATTATGATATGATTCTCCCTTAAGTGGTGTAGTCGATCTCATAGGCTACTAGCGGAGATCCGTCCGCTTGGTGTATTACATGGATGCATGAGTTGCTCGTGTCCATCAAACTGACCATCGAAAGTTTTTATATGAAGTGTTTATCCCATGTGTCTATGAGAACTTTCATATATCGATTATATGACTAGTCCTTAGACTTGAGGTCTTTACAATCTTATGTGTGGATCAAATAACTTTGACATTCTCCTTTCCCGGTTCAAAAGATCCGATCATAAGGGTATGATTGGGTCATTTGTTGAAACACATGAAGTTTGTAAAGATACAACTGAGAATCGCCACTCTCTCGGATAATATTTTCTCATAAAAGTAGTTTTCCAGTTCGCGGGTTGATATGTGTGATCAGTGCTTGAGACTGTGGCCGCAGCAGAAGAATCATGTGAGATTTTTGGGTTAGCACGATTCATGACACTATCAACATCATATCTTTGACCATATGGGTAGACACTTTCCGTATCATAAGTCAATAGGTGGGAATACAGTGAGGCGAGGGACCGTATCATATGTAAATCACATACAGAATGAGTATATATCTTTCTTTCTCATTTGGGGGCCTTGGCATGTTGCTAGATATTAACCTTGGTCATTGAAATCGAATGACCATATGATTGGAGGATAATTTATGTTCGATTAAATTATCACGATTCATTTCATTTCCAACTTGAGGTGAACCCAAAAGGTCACACACAACAAAGTCGAAATCAATGGTTAACAGTGCACAATACAAATTTAACAACATATATGATTGCTGTAGGAATTGTTCATAAATGGTTCAATATGTTTAATTATTGAATAGATCATTTATGAGGTTCCATAGTGGCTTAAGGATTGGTGAATGATGATAGGGGCACTTTGGGAATTGGAATAAATAAATAAATAAATAATGTGAATAGTAATGTGAATAGTAATTTTTTTTTGTTATTTGTTTTGAATTCCAATTCGGCCCAAACTCTTATTAGGGTTTTATAATCTCATTAAACCACTAAATTAAGATCCAATGGCTAAGATTAAATTAGAATTTATCCCCCATCAGATTCTTAATTAATTTTGTTGTCTTTGGAGCACCTATATAAACCCAATAAATTCTTTACAAATTTTTGCACCAAAACTTTCATATCTTGGGTTTATATAAGTGAGCAACTCTAAAGTTTAAGAGTAAGCCACTAATTTTGAGGATCCTTAAGTCTAATTGACTTGAGGATCCTTAAGTCTAATTGACTAGAGGAACCTCGAGTTAAAAGTTTTGAGGTATTTGCATAGGCTAGCACCAAGGGCAGAATACTCGTGCACTCAAGGCATAGTCTTGCCATTGAGTTTTGGCTTTGGTGTGTGCACCTTTGGAGGCCACACACTTGGGTGGCTCTTTGGAACATTGAAGAGCTTGCTGAATTCGAGAAAAGCTTGTAGATTGGAGGGAGGACTGAAGGAGTCTTCGGTTCAAGTAAGTCTTTTTCTTTCTTTATTTTAATTAGAGTTCTTATGATAGTTAGCATGTTTAGGTTTATGGTCTTTGCATGTTTTTGAGTTTTTATGCTTAGAATATATAGTAACATGCCTAGGCTTATAGAATAATCAAAACAAATGGGTCTTGGGAAAAGGGATAACGGCATCATAAATTTTGATTTTTCCGCTGCGCACTCGCGGCCGCTTCCCAAAAGTGATATCAGCGCGCCATTTTTGTTTTGATTAGTTCTCTCTCATTTGAATAAAATAAAATGCAATATCATAATTAAATATTAATCAAAGTTATTTAATGCCTAAAATAATTCCAACATATTAAAACTCATATGCTTGATGATTCTATGTATGATTCGAATTGGCATGATTATTTTAGGGTGCAAGCATCTAGAGACTTTCTAAGGAAATATAGAGTGTATTGCTAATCCCTTAGCTAAGTAATTATTCTGTGATGAACTTATAGATTTATTACCTTTAAGGCTAATAAATATAAATCACTTGTTTATAATAAAAGACATTATAAAAGATACAAGTGGGGTGGGACCAAGGCGTTAATAAAACTTTTCAAACTAAAGTTAATTTAACCAAAGGTATTACTAGAGTTAGATAATGATTTGGTGTCTTCCTTCACTCACTACCTTTTTATAGCCAAAAGGAAAAGTTGTGAAGACATCTAGATAATCATTTACTCAAGGCTTACCTTAAAACATATTTAAAGTGTTGGACTAATTTGGAGGATCTATTGTTTATTCCTGTGACTAAGGTAATGAGAGCCTAAGAGGTAAGTGTATTTAAGAGAGTTCGCTCCACCCTCCCTCTGGGGAATTTTCAATGGAGGAATACATTTGACAATTATTCACTTAAACTTGCTAAAATCCTCAATAATAATTTAAGTCTAAAATTTGCCTCCCATTGTAAAGTATAGACCCAAAGAGCTTAAACCGTATTGGCAGGACTAGGCTTTACCAGACTGACCAATACCAATTTGTCCCAAAATCATACTATTGACAATGGTTTGACTTTTCTGAGTCATAAGACGCAACGACCCTTAGGCGTGGTCTTATAACTTATTGGCAAAGATTGGGTGTCCACAAGGACTAGCATAAGCTATGGCATGTTTGATTGCCCAACCCAATGATCAAAGAATTGTGATTTAAATCATAAATTGGTTGGGAACCTACCTAATTATCGTATTTTATAACGACCGGCCCTAGTCGGAGTTATGAAATGATGATAATGGGATCCTTCCCCACAAGAAATCCATCATATTGGGGTTGATGCGATTTGTTTAAAATTTTAAAATAATTGAGTGGGAGCAACTTCATAATATTAAAAGCCCATGTTATTATGAAACATTAATGAAAACATATTCCTAATTTTAACATTCTCTCTTAACAGGCGGGTTAAAATATTTAAAAAACATTCAAATGGCAAACAGAGTATCACTTCATTCCATCATTGATGAGGATAAGCTCAAAGGGGACAACTACAATGACTGGTTTAGAAACCTTAAAATTGTCTTACGACAAGAAAATATTTTCTATGTTCTTGAAAGACCATTTCCCCCTGAACCCGCAGAAGATGCCGACCAAAATATATTTGATGCTTGGAAGAAACACGTCGATGATGATGAGCAAGCAGTTTGCATAATGCTTGGTTCTATGTCGGATGAACTTCAGAAAGCGCACGGAAATATGGATGCTCAAACCATCATCTTTCACTTGAAGGAGTTGTATGCAACTTCCGTTCATACCGTGAGATTCCAAGTGTCATGCCTTATTCCAAACAAGGTATAAGGAAGGATCTGTTAGTGGACATGTGCTTAAAATGATTGGCCACATTGAAAAATTGGCCAACCTCGGGTTCATCATGGATCATTAGATAGGTCACGATCTAATGATTCAGTCCTTACTAAAAGACTTCTCTAACTTTATTATGCAGTTTCATCTGTCTGATAAAGAAGCCACTTTAGCAGAATTGCACAATCTGATAAAACAAGCAGAGAAGGACTTGAAATCAGAGTTTAAAACCTCCGTCATGCTTACGGGTACGGACCTAAAGACACGAGGCCCAAAGAAAGATAAGGGCAAGGCCAAGGCTTCAGATCACCTAAAGCCCAATGGTAAGGTGGAGAAGAAAAAGGGAAATGGGAAATGTTTCTTTTGTGGAAAGAAGTGTCATTGGAAGAAAGACTGCAGATCCTTAAAAGCCAAGGAAGCTAGGGAAGCCCACGAGGTCAAGAAGCCCAATGCTTCATGTATGTTTTATTTGATTGAACTATATTCTCCAAACTTTGAACCTTCTACTTGGGTGCTTGACACCGGTTGTGGGACTCACTTGTGTAACAATGTGCAGGGCCTGAGAAACAGTAGGAGACTCCGTCATGGGGAGGTTGACTTACGCATGGGTAATGGAGCAAAACTGGCTAAGTTGTGCGTGGTGACTTATTCATTAGTTTTTCCGAATGGTTTAGTTTTAGACTTAGAAGATTGTGTTTATGTATCTTCTCTAGTAAAGAACATCATTTTAATTTCTTCTTTATGTAATAAAGGCTTTTCATGCCTAATAAGTTGTAATAAATGTTCTATTTATTTCAATGAAATAAAATATGGAGATTGTATTTTTGAATAATGGTATCTATGTCATACAAACTAACAAAGAATGTTCAACCTCTAATATATACAACGTTAACTCGAATAATCTCAATGAATCACTTCTATGGCACAGTCACTTAGGTCATATCAATGAAACAAGATTAACTAAGCTACATAAGGATGGGTATTTCAGACCCTTAAAATATGAACCTTACGGAACTTGTGAGTCTTGTTTACTTGGTAAAATGACCAAATTACCCTTCAAAGGTAAATAACAACGTGCAGCGGAGACATTAGAACCCATACACTCTGATGTATGCGGACCAATGTCAGTTACCGCTAGAGGTGGATTCTCCTACTTCATTACATTTATCGATGATCACTCGCGATATGGGTATGTGTACCGTATGCGGTATAAATCTGAAGCCTTTGAGAAATTCAAAGACTTCAAAGCTGAAGTAGAAAACCAGCTTAATAAAAGTATTAAGTCAATAAGGTCTGACCGAGGTGGTGAATACTTAAGCAACGAATTTCAAGATTACTTGAGAGAAAATGGCATTGTTTCCCAGTGGACTCCTCCGGGAACTAGATAGCATAATGGGGTCTCCCCAATGAGAAATCGAACATTATTAGATATGGTCTGATCAATGATGCCAGACACGGATCTACCTCTTTCATATTGGGGTCTTGCTTTAGAAACTGCAACACTACTACTAAACCAAGTTTCTTCCAAGACTATTAGTCAAACACCATATGAGTTATGGTCTGGGAAACGTCCTAGTCTTAGTTATCTAAGAGTTTGGGGATGTGACACATATGTTATGCTCACATAAACTAACAAATTGGATGATAGGGCAATTAAATGTAAGTTTGTAGGATATGCCTTGAACTCAAGAGCATACGTGTTCTACGTCCCAAATGAACAAAGAATATTTGTCTCACGAAATGCTAAATTTCTAGAGAATGAATTCCTTCTCAAGAAATATAGTGGGAGTAGAGTTGACCTCGATGAGGTATGAGAAGAACAAACTAACATAGAACTAAACCCCATGCCCCTCAAAAGGGCAGTGACGAAACAACCACAAGGTTATGAACTTACAAGGTCTGGTAGGGAAATATATGAGCCTGAAAGATATGGTTTCCATATTGACGAGGAACATGATCATGTCATTGATAATGACGATCCCACCAGTTATGACGAAGCAATACGTGACATTGATTCAGTCAAGTGGCTTGAGGCCATGAAATCTGAAATAGACTCTATGTATCAGAATCAAGTCTGGGACTTGGTGGATGCACCTGAAGGGATAAAACCCATAGGCTACAAGTGGATTTAGAAGCGTAAAACTGATGCAGAAGGCAACATCCAAACCTATAAGGCTAGGTTGGTGGCGAAAGGTTATAGACAAATCCAAGGAATTGACTATGACGAAACATTCTCACCTGTTGCAATGATAAAGTCCATTCGAATTTTACTGGCACTAGCTGCACACTTTGATTATGAGATTTAGCATATGGATGTCAAAATAGCTTTCATTAATGGGAACCTCGTAGAGTAAGTCTATATGACACAACCTGAGGGGTTTGCATCTAAGGATGATCATAATAAAGTATGCAAGCTTAAACGATCCATTTATGGACTCAAGCAAGCCTCCAGAAGTTGGAATATACGATTTGATGAGACAATCAAAGAATTCGACTTCATGAAAAATATAGATGAGCCTTGTGTTTACAGGAAAAGTAGTGGGAGTGCTGTTGTATTTCTTGTATTATATGTCGATGACATATTAATCATCGGGAATGATATTCCTATGATGCAAGCCACCGAGCAATGGCTATCTCAGAATTTCTATATGAAAGATTTGGGAGAAGCAACCTACATCCTCGGCATTAATATCTACCGTAATAGATCTAAGAGGTTGTTAGGACTTTCTCAATCTACGTACATAGATAAAGTTTTGAAAAGATTCAAAATAGAAGATTCCAAAAGAGGTAATTTACCTACTTGTCATAGAATCAAATTATCTAAAGAGTAATGTCCACGTACTGTTGGGTTTCTATTAGGTCCCAAGGATCAAATCAAGCAATGAAACATATGTGCAAATACTCAAAGAAGTTGCAGAATACTTACAATGATCGGTTGAGCGATGCGATGAACACAAAAACTTCAAGCTATCCTCCAAGGTGGCTCACGGAAATTGCAGTTTTTGTCCTCCAAATTTTCGGCCATCACCTCCAAGTGTGCTCCAAAAGTGTCTTCAAGCTCCAAGCTTTATTTGGTGATTCCATGCTCATGAAAAAAAAAACCCTATCACCTTTATATATCCTCTTTTGAGTGCTAGCTCTTGGTAATTTTTGCCACAAAAATCACCATGTTGCTTCTCCTTAAATTCGGCAAAACCATAAAATGGAAGAAGAAAAATGGCCTAAAACCGTGAGAGAGAGGAGAGGAAAGAGAGAAGAAGATGTCTTGTTTTTGGTTTCAAAAACCTAATGAAAAACATATACCAAAATTAGTCAAAATCTTTTCCAAAAAGCTAAGATAATTTTGGAGGCAAAATTGCAATAAATGCAATTCAACAACTCACATCACTCATGAATAGTGACTGGTTGTCAATCACTCAAAGTGACAAGACATCCATCACTTGAATGATGTGCGATGTGATTTGACGCGTTATGTGACTTGTGGGCTGCACTTGAATTCGAAATACGAGTGCGTCCGCAAACACTCCCGGGCTTGGGTTCGCTAATTCCAAATTAACGAATTTTCCGTTGCGACGTAATTAAATAATTATGCCTAGCAAAATCACTATTCATATCGCTAACGAATTAATTCTAAATTAACTCGTTCGCCCAAATTAAAATCTAATTTTAATTCCGCGTCGAAATCCAATTTCGTATAATATATCGAATACATTATTTTATCGATTAATTCCAAATTAATCATTTTCTCTCATTAATTAATATTTTATCCCAGATAAAATATCTCCGTAATTAATCCCAGATTAATTTTATCACTCTTATTAATTAATCCCAGATTAATAAAGTGCGAGTCATACGTCATCGGTGAATCTTCGGGAAGCGACCCATGAGATCCCCGGATATGTTGGCAGTAAATCCGGCCGTCGGACTATCCGAACACGTACGTACCTAGTACTACGTTTTTACGGATTTGCAAGACATGGTTGGCAACTAGCAAAGCATCATGCCTACCCAATTCTCCAGAAATATTCTTACTGGAATATGTGATCTATATCAGGCGTAGTATACGTAGCATTGCGTATTTCGATCTAGTATCAGATGTCACGTGCAAGGCTTGGGGCTGGAAATGTGTCTGCCCAGTACGAAGCACATATCGGATCTCTGGTAACTAGTCTCTATAATCGGATAAACATGAACGAGTCATAATATCCCGATAGCTGCAGCATATAAGAGAACAAGTTCCGTATCCTACGTGATCATCATCTCCACTATGACTGGAGTGATACTTCCATCTCGACATCACACCCAATACACTACGATTCTCAATATCTCCAGAAGAGGCGTACTCAGAACCGGTTAAAACCCTGGATGACCAAAACCAAAGTATATTGATTGTCGCAAGTATTAGCGGTGCAAGTCTCAGGTTAAGACCAAATACACCTACCCTGATTCGAACTTCCATAGACACATAGTCATACTACCAATGGAATTCTGAGGGGTCTATCCAGAGCGAAGCTGTTTCTGTACCATTGGTAAACAAAATCTCCTATTACACTTGCATGAGTATCCTATACCCAAATATATGAGAACTATGCCATTATGCTCCCACAACGCGCACAAGTGTAATACTAGTCTATTCCGCATTATCGATGTCCAATCTCGATAATACTACGACTAGGGATATTTAATGATTAAACCTTGGTGGATTGAAACTGTTTCATATAATCTCAATCCGGAACTAATCATATGGACCTTCTATCATTTATACATCTAGGTAATCTAATTACAAATGATAATAGGGCAATTTCCTTTGTCACATAGTTAATTTGTACAACAACACCATGATCTGTACAAATAGTGATGCTATGGGCCATAACTGTCCAACAATCTCCCACTTGGCCTATAGCCAATCACTCAAGTGTCCTACACCCGAACTATGTACGGTTCGCTCAAACTGCTGAGAAAATGCTTTCGTCAGCGGATTTTCATGATTATTATCTGATGCGATTTATTCGATCATCACATCGCCACGATGTATGATCCGAACGAATCAGATGAATATTGAAGTATATATCTGGATCATTGATGAGACCATTAATTCTTTAGCCTGTGTTATAGCCTAGCTCAGCTGCTAACAGAACTACATCTAATCTAATTAGATTATTATCAATCCAGAAGGCTTTTATTGCTGCCTCAGCTGCAGCAATAATCCACTTTTGTTGTTTATTCGGTAATAGTATCTTGCTTGGAAGATTTCCAGCTCACTGTTCCGTTATTCAAACTGTATAGTACCTTTGTTACGACTTATAATCGTTTATATCAGTTATGAAACTTGCAACGGTGATCCCAGTCACTTCAAGTTCTCCCTCTCTATAGTATAAGACAGCATCCTTAGTTCATCTAAGATACTAAAGGATGTTCTTAACATCAATCCAATGACTATCACTTGGATTGGCCCGATTGTGACTCCATATGCTCAAAGCGTATGAGACATCAGGTCGCGTACATTTATTTCAATGTACGAGTTCTCAGAGAGTGCCAACAACTTCAGATCTATCCCAGTAGATCTTTATTCCTAGAATAAAGGTTGTTTCTCCCAAGAATTCTACGAAGAATTTTCATGAAAGCCAAGCTTTCACCGATTGTATTATGGGAATATCATTTCCAAGAAATGACAAATCATTATTACTTAGGACATTCACTGTCAGTGCACTCCCACTAACCTCCTTATATACACAAGAATCATTTCATTTTGAATTAAATCATACACCATTATGATTACATCAAAACGATAATTCCAAGAACGCTATGCTTGCTTCAATCTATCCATGGATCGAATAACCTGCAAACCTTGTTTGCTAGTTATAGTACGAAAAAACCGTCAGGATGTAGTAAACATCCTCCAAAAGGTTTCCGTTAAGGAAAGCGGTTTTGGCATTCAGCTGCCATATTTCATAAATGAAACATGCAGCAGCAGCAAGCATTATCCAAATGGATTTAACCATGGCAACTGGTAAAGGTTTCGTCGTAATCGACACAATGTTGATAACGATACCTTTTCGCTACAAGCCTAGCTTAGTACGTTGGTATGTTACCTTCTATGTATGTCTTCCTTGAAGACTTATATAGTACCAATAGGCATAATGCCTTTCGTTACAACAACTAGTATCCAAACATAGTTGGTATACATGGAATCCATTTCGGATTTCATGGCAATTTGCCATAATTGGGAGTTGATACCTTGTATCACTTCCTCATACGTAGTCAGTTCGTATCCCTCAATAAGATTGACATCTTTATTAGGTGAGATCAGAAACCCATACATCTTAGGTTGTTTTCTGACTCTTTCCGACTTACGCGGTTCTTGTGTATTCGAAGATTATTGGTATAGTTTCATCCTTGATGAACTATTTGTGTTCTATTAAGGAATCGGTGCCTGGAATAGTATTACTCTGATTTTCATCGAGTTTTACTTTCCTCCCACTTACCACTGCATATCTGTATTTCTCTTAGGAAAAACGCATGGCGAGCAACAATTAAATTGTTCTCTTGTGAGATGTATAAGTACTATACTTTGGTTTCCCTAGGATAACCTACAACTTCAACACTTATCCAATTTGAGTTCTAGGTTGGTATCATCCAAACATATGCCTAGCATACCCAAATCTTCAGGAATTAGAAACGCGGTTTCTTTCCTGTTCATATCTAATATGAATTCTGTCTAACAGATTTTATGGAACCTTATTCAAAATAAGTTCTGCACTGTTTAAAGCGTATCCTTTGAAGGAAATGGTAGCTCAGAGTGACTCATGATTAACCTTATCATGTCCAACAAGTTTCGATTTCTCTGTTCAGACACACCATCAAATTGACGTGTTCCGGGAGGAGTCCTCATTGAAAGAATACTATACTCTTTCAAGTATTTGAGGAGAACCAGTTAGGTAAAACAATCAAAACTCTAAGATCAGATCATGGAGGAAAATACCTTGACAGAGATTTCGAGGAATTCTTAGTTGAGTATGGGATAGTATCCCAGCTCACAACATCTGGAATACCACAGCAAAATGGTGTTACAGAAATGAGAAATTAGACACTGCTAGACATGATGAGATATATGTTTAGTTACAGCTCACTTCCTAGTTCGTTCTGGGGATTTTCATTGCAAACTGCAATGCACATCCTTAATGTAGTTCCATCTAAGTTTGTTCCTAAGACTCCCTTAGAGTTGTGGAGTTGTCATAAAACTAGTTTACGACATTTCTGCATATGGGGGTATCCAGCACATGTGCTGAAGAATAAGACTACGTAGTTGGAGCCACGTTCTCAGGTGTGCCTATTTGTAGGCTATCCTTAGGAGAATATGGGTGGATTTTTCTATAGTCATGAAGATAACAAAGTGTTTGTATCGACAAATACTATGTTTCTAGAGAAGGACTATATGAGGGAGTTCAAGCCTCGAAGTAAAGTGTTACTCGAGGAGTTACTTACTGGTTCGACCATCATACCATCGTCAATGACAGTTGACAAATACATAGCACCTTCAACATCTGAGCGTCAGATGCAAGCTCATTAGAATGATCTACCACCTAGACGTAGTGGAAGGGTTGTACGACAACCTGATCGTTATCTTGGAGTTAGAGAGGTGCAAGTTGTCGCATCTAGCGATGGTTTAGATGATCCATTGACCTATCGTAGTGCAATGGATGATTCTGATAAAGAGGAATGACTCAAAGCCATGAACCTAGAGATGGAGTCTATGTACTCCAACTCAGTCTGGGAACTTATGGACCAACTTGATGGGGTGAAACCCATAGGTTGCAAGTGGATCTACAAGAGGAAGTGGGGAGCAGATGGGAAGATACAGACCTTCAAGGCTAGGATAGTGGCCAAGGGTTATACCCAGAAAGATGGAGTTGACTATGAGGAAACTTTCTCGCCAATAGCCATGTTCAAATCCATCCGCACTCTTCTATCCATTTCCGCATATTATGACTATGAAATTAGACAAATGGACGACAATAATGCATTCTTGAATGGCAATCTTGATGAGAGTATCTATATGGTACATCCAGAAGGGTTCATAGCCCAAGGTCAATAGCAAAAGGTTTACAGGCTGCAAAGGTCCATTTATGGACTTAAACAGACATCTCGATCTTGGAATATAAGATTTGATACCACGATCAAGTCTTATGATTTTGAGCAAAATGTTGATGAGCCTTATGTATACAAGCGCATTATTGACAAGAATGTGATTTTTCTTGTTTTATACATCGATGATATTTTACGCATCTTGTTTTATTTTATTTTTTATTTTGAAAATGACTTTAATAATTACACATAACACACTTCCAGATATTTTTATCAATTTCAATCATGAACACTTCCGAATTCGAGATATTATAAAAGTCAAAGTTGTAGATCTTTGAGTTTTCTTTAATCTGGAACTTGAATCACCTCAATCCGATATCGGAGTAGAATGTTATGGCCAAAATACGAAATTTGCGCAAAGTTGAAATTTCTGAAATTGTACTTCGTTAGAACGCCATTTCAAGTTTCCAATCTCCAAAATTCAAATGTCAAGTCCAGTTTTTGCCCTTATTTGTTCCACATTTCGTCCTGAATGATTCCATTGAGTCCCGATTTTATTTTATTAGTAAAATAAAAAAAAACACATCAAAACGTTCATAAAACCCGAGAAACCATACAAAATATTAGGTCAAAGGGGCGGTAAATATTGATATATTTTCCGCTCATCATTGTTGCAAATTGGGCATTTTAACCAATTTGCTTCTAATCTTCTCTAAACACTTTCAAACACCCAAAATTAATTTTTAACATCAAAACCAGCATCAACACATGTTATAGAATAAAATCATGTTTTTCAAAATATCAAATATTTTTACAAAAACATAAATTTATTCTAAAAACGCACATGCGTAAATTTTGAATCCAAAACACAAACCAAATTAGAATCCCACAATGAAATGACTCATGAACAATTCTAGGTCACTCAAAGGTGGTCAAGTGACTCTGGAATGGTAGCCATAAATTCCAAGCTATCAAATAGAGTTCCAAACACTAATTTTATGTTTGTGTCCAACATAGATATTTTGATCCAATCACAAGCATATTATATTTATGCTTTCAAAGCCTTCATACACAATTCATTAGCTTAATTTCAACATCAAGCTATGTTATTATGTATCTAATACATAATATATCACTATATGTTTCACTAATGATAACTCGCTGATGAAAGCATAACTTTTGGAGAATATCAAACTTACCTAGTAAGCTTGATTCCAAGATCCAATCTTCTTCTCCTTGTTGAAATGTTGTGGGGAACTTCTAAAGTTAGTAAGCTTGACTCCAAGATCTAATCTTGATTCCTATAACATCCCTGATCTGGGAGATGTTACCGGTAGGGGATAACATACTAACCCCATAAGCCTCTGAATATTTAACCATAATAGAAACTAATATATTTTTCTTTATATGACTATAATTTGTGTGAGACCGTAGCCCAACTCCAGAACAAAGAAAACAAACTCAATATTAATTATTTTATTTAAAATTAACCGTTTTACAATGACTACACACGACCATGCCTTATACAAGACTCATACTTGACTATAACTGGACTGTCACTATATTTCTGACTCATACTAGTGGACTTCATCCCTAGTGACTGCATAAGCATCCGTCCTCTCGAGCTCGTCCTCCGAGAATCCTGCAAAACATAAAGACTGGAGTGGGAGTTCGATCGTTATTCGATCTAAGTGAGTGGACAAGAAAACTGAAAAACTCAAATCAAATCATTAGGTCTTTAAAATTAAAGTTTTAGGAAAATCACTTCATATGAAATCTCTATTTTGAAACCTCCATCTGAAATCTCTTTAATAAAACTGATCTTTCTGAAAACCTGCTTTGCTGATCTATGCTACCACCCAAGCTCTGAACTTGAGTCCAGGTACACGAACCTATGCCGTCATTCTGGCTCTGAAACTAGGATCTAGAGGCATTACGTATCATCTTCCCCCTAGTCCTCTACATGTGCACATATCTATGTCCGTCAATTCCAAGCTGTCTCAAGTTACATACTGGGGTGAGTTTTTCCCTCATGACCCGAAAATCATAAAATCAAATTCTGAAAATATTTATTTTTCTCAAACATATCATAAAGAATAATCTTTCATTAAATAATTGTAATGAAAATCAACTAACGCCCTAAAGCGTAAAAGTAAATCTGTTATCAAACAATAAAATGAAAATAAATTTAAAGAAAGAGTATCCACTCACTGTTTTTGGAGTCTGGCTGGTATTGGATCCTTTACCAAAGAAAGTTGTGATTCCTGTAGATAATCTAGGGTCGGAAACTTAATTAGCTTGTAAGTTATAACAATGAATATCGGAAATTAGCTAAGCTAAATGATGTATCATCGTACCTTGTTTATAAGGTTTATCGTGCTTATGTCTTGATGTATGATATGCATATGAACTGGTATGAGACCCATAAGGTGGCCTCAAGTATGCTAGAAAGAAACATGGGTGGCTTAAAACTGATTCGGGCCACATTTTGAACTCGCGTTGCGACGCAAATAAATTTCAGTATTTTTGGCACGTGTCGCGATGCAGATTCCTTCTTGATATTTGGAAGGTTTGAGAAGAGTGTGGAAGTTTGGAGAAAGTTTGAGATTTTTACATTTAGGTCCGAAATTACTATTCATCTGAATTTTGACTTACCTGTTTGACCCAGTTCTGGTCTGATTTTGGGAAACTATTCAACATAGAAGTTTTAGGTCTCGATCTCAGCTTTCCGAAAATATAATATTCATAGAAATCAGAGATTGTATGAAAAAGTTACGCCCCAAATACTATGGGCAGTCCAAAGGAAACACGGTACAGTCTCGTCGCGGGACTTCAAGAATTTTACCGATTGTCCCCTAAGTTGTTCCACGAGCATATTTGAGTCCCAACATAATTTACTTTACATGCCTTCATCCCGTACGTAACAGTATTACTGTAGGCAGTAGTAAGAACTACTGGTCGTTACAATTCCAATGCTAACAAGCTTGATTCCAAGATCCAATCTTTATCTCTCCTTGTTAAAATATTGTAGAGAACTTCCAAAGCTTCTCCAAACACTTATTTTATTTAGGCTAATATTTCTAAATTTTGCTTGTTTTAGCTTTCACAAGCTTAACTTTCTTAAGCTCAAACTTAATTAAAACTTGCTCAAACTTGCCTTTTATAGCAAAACTTATGTAATTTTTAGTTAATAAACGTTTTAATCAACTTTTAGGTGGGCTTAATCAAATTTTTCCAAATATGTAAAATTAAGTATGACTAATCACCTTTGTCTACCACTTTGATTTAATCCAATTAAATCAAGACAAGGTTTAATAAATGGATTAGTTCATTGTCTATCACTTTGATTTAATCCAATTAATGTTGGGATATATGCCCAAGATCATAATGTAATATGTAAACGAGATTTTATTTTAAGTAATAAACGATACAATTAGTCATTTGTTAAAAATGTTGATTTTAAAGTTGCATATTATAAATTATCATGTATGTCATTGGATACTAAATGTACTTTCAGATTTTGTGTATAAGTGTTATACAAAAGAGGATTTAAATCTGAAATTAGTGATCATAAATAGTCCATAGAGAGCAAACAAAGACGGACACTTTGTTTGTTGTTTATCTACAGCTGCGGTCCATTCCATATTGTATGACGACTTTGATCCGGGTTTGTTCATGTGGTGACATGGGAATAAAGGCACCTTATATGATGCAATCATATAGGACTGGACCAAGACAAAATTGAAATTCTTTTAATATCCTTTAAATAAAGAAATTTGTAACAGTCTAATAAATGATTATATATGGGTTGATCTTAATCCTGAATACAATACGAACTCCTTCATAGCAAGTTATGTCCTTTGATTTATAAAGGTGAGGTTAGTGAAGCAATCCCGACCAATAGCTACGTATTTTGGGGACAAGGTTTGGTGTGTAGCTGAGGATATTTTACATAGATATGGAATCAACTCCTTCTTACGAGAAATAGATGAGTATGATCATTAAGGGTTGATTTAGTACTTGAACTGTTAGAGCGCTCAAGTCTTTCTTTTACGAATAGAAATATTAATAATCATAATAGTTATGAATAAATCGTTCATTAGAGAATCAATGGTACTTATGGCACAAATAATTAGAGGGAAATAGACATTATGTCTCGGCTATAATTATAAGATACTCTGTAACATCCCCGATCTGGGAGATGTTAATGGCATGGGTAGACCGTAATAACCTCATAAGCCTCTGACTCTCAAACCATGAACATATACTAATACTCTCTTTTATCTATATTTAAATATCTTAAGTATGGGACCGTAGCCCAAGCTTCATAACATAACTTACAAATTCAACATTAATGACTGTGTACTCAATAACAGTTACTTTTACAACGACTATCACAAACAATGACTAATACATAACTTTTACTTGACTCTGTCTGGACTCTGTTGGGTTTCTACGGTCTAACCGGGATCGTTTTAAGCAATGAAACAATATGCGAATACATCAAGGAGGTGCGAAATACTCCCAATGATCGATTGAGCGATGCGACGAACAACAAAAACCTTTTAAGCTCCCTTGAAGCTCTCGGCAGTGGGCTTTTGTGCTCTCCAAAACTTTTCGGCCATGGTCCTCCATTGTTGCTCCAAGCTCCAAGCTTTCAATGATGATTCCATGCTCACAAATGCGGTTCCCTATCACCTTCGCAAGACCCAAGAAGTGTGCTAGCATTTGGTATTTTTTGCCATAAAAATCACCAGTTGTTCTCCTTGTGTTCTCGGTATTTTGGCAGAAAATAGAAGAGGAAATCAGCCCCTTGGGCGTGAGAGAGAGGGAAGAAGAAAGAAGAGAGAGTGTGTTGGTTGTTGGAGAAAAGTGTATCTAATACACTTAATAAATTTCAAAAATTCATTTACCATATATTTTGCTTTCCAAAAGTCAAAGGCAATTAAACCAACCACCTCCATCACTATTCACATCACTCATGACAATTTGTCAAATCACTCAAAGTGACTAGACGTCACATCAATAGATTGACTAGTGATTTGACACTTGATGTGACTTATGGGCCACACTTAAATTCGAAATGCGAGTGCGCCGGCAAACACTATCGGGCTCGGGTTCGCTAATTCCAAATTAAAGAATTTTCCGTTGCGACGAAATTAAATCTAATTTAATTAAATAACTTTGCCTAGCAAAATTACTATTCACGTCGCTAACGAATTAATTCTAAATTAACTCATTCGCCCGAATTAAAATCTAATCTCAATTCCGCGTCGAAATCCAATTTCGTATACTATATCGAATATATTATTTTATCGATTAATTCCAAATTAATCGTTCTCTCTTTTTAATTAATATTTTAACCCAGATAAAATATCTTCGTAATTAATCCCAGATTAATTTTCTCTCTCATCTAATTAATCCCAAATTAATAAAGTGTGAGTCATACGTCATCGGTGAATCTTCGGGAAGCGACCCATGAGATCCCTGGATATGTTGGCAGTAAATCCGGTCATCGGACTATCCGAACACGTAAGTACCTAGTACTACATTTTTACCGATTTACAAGACAAGGTTGGCTTCTAGAAAAGCGCCATACCTACCCAATTCTCCAGAAATATCCTTACAGGAATATGTGATCTATATCAGGCGTAGTATACGTAGTATTGCGTATTTCGATCCAGTATCGGATGTCACGTGCTAGGCCTGGGGCTGGAAATGTGTCTGCCCCGTACGAAGCACATATCGGATCTCTGGTAACTAGTCTCTATAATCGAATAAACATGACCTAGTCATAATATCCCGATAGCTGCAGCATATAAGAGAACCAGTTCCGCATCCTACTGATCATCATCTCCACTATGACTGGAGTGATACTTCCATCTCGACATCACACCCAATACACTACGATTCTCAATATACCCAGAAGAGGCGTACACAGAACCTGTTAAAGCCCTGGACGAACAAAACAAAAGTACATTGATTATCGCAAGTATTAGCGGTGCAAGTCTCAGGTTAATACCAAATACACTACCCTGATTCGGACTTCCATAGACACATAGTCATACTACCAATGGAATTCTGAGGGGTCTATCCAGAGCGAAGCTATTTTCTGTACCATCGGTAAAACACAACCTCCTACTACACTTGCATGAGTATCCTATACCCAAATATATGAGAACTATGACGTTATGCCCTCATAATGCGCACAAGTGTGATACTAGTCTTTTCCGCATTATCGATGTCCAATCTCGATAATACTCTGACTAGGGATATTTAATGATTAAACCTTCGTGGATTGATACTGTCTCATATCATCTCTATCCAGGAACTATTCATATGGACCTTTCATCATTTATACATCTTGGTGATCTAATCACAAATGATAAAAGAGCAATTTCCTTTGTCACATATTTAATTTGTACAACAACACCACGATCTGTACAAATACTGACGCTATGGGTCATAACTGTCCAACAATCTCCCACTTGGCCTATAGCTAGTCACTCGAGTGTCCTACACCCGAACTATGTACGGTTCGCTCAAATTTTTGAGAAAATACTTTCGTCAGCGGATTTGCATGATTATCATCTGATGTTATTTATACGATCATCACATCGCCACGATGTATGATCCGAACGGATCAGATGAATAATCGAAGTATATATCTGGATCATTGATGAGACCATTAATTCTTTAGCATGTGCTGAAGCTAAGCTCAGTTGCTAACAGAACTATATCTAATCTAATTAGATTATTATCGACCCAAATGGCTTCTATTGCTGCCTCAGCTACAACAATATTCCACTTTTGTTGTTTATTCGGTAACAGTATATTGCTTGGAAGATTTCCAGCTCATTGTTGCATTATTCAAACTTGTAGTACCGTTGTTACGACCGATTGTCGTTTTTATCGGTTAGGAAACTTGCAATAGTGATCCCAGTCACTTCAAGTTCTATTCTCCATACTATAAGACAACATCCTTAATTCTTCTAAGATACTAACGGATGTTCTTAACATCAATCCAATGACCATCATCTGGATTGGCCTGATTGTGAATCCATATGCTCAAAGCGTATGAGACACCAGGTCGCGTACATCTATTTCAATGTACGAGTTCTCGGAGATTGTTAACAACTTTAAATCTATCCCAGTAGATCTTTATTCCTAGAATAAAGGTTGTTTCTCCCAAGAATTCTACGGAGAATTTTCATGAAAGCCAATCTTTCACCGATAGTAATATGGGAATATCATTTCCAAGAAATGACATGTCATCATTACTTAGGATAATCACTATCAGTGCGCTCCCACTAACCCTCTTATATACACAAGAATCATTTTCGTTTTGAATTAAATCATATACCATTATGATTACATCAAAATGATAATTCCAAGAACCCAACGTTTGCTTCAATCCATCCATGGATCGTATAACCTGCAAACCTTGCTTCAATCTATCAGGATGTTGTAAACATCCTCCAAAAGGTTTCCGTTAAGGAAAGCGGTTTTGGCATTCAGCTGTCATATTTCATAAATGAAACATGCAGCATTAGCAAGCATTGTCCAAATGGATTTAACAATGGCAACGGGTAAAAGGTTTCATCATAATCGACACTATGTTGATAACGATACCTTTTCGCTACAAGCCTAGCTTAGTACGTTGGTATGTTGCCTTCCATGTACGTCTTCCTTGAAGACTTATATAGTACCAATAGGCACTATGCCTTGCGGTACATCAACTAGTATCCAAACATAGTTGGTATACATGGAATCCATTTCGGACTTCATGGCACTTTTCCATAATAGGGAGTCGATACCTAGTATCACTTCCTCATACGTAGTCAGTTCGTATTTCTCATTACATGGTTCTTGTGTATTCGAAGATTATTGGTATAGTTTCATCCTTGATGAACTATTTGTGTTCCATTAAGGACTCGGTGCCTGGAACAGTATTACTCTGATTCTCATCGAGTTTTACTTTCCTCCCACTTAACACTGCATATGGGTATTCCTCTTAGGAAAACCGCATGGCGAGCAACAATTACATTGTTCTCTTGTGAGTTGTATAAGTACTACACTTTGGTTTCCCTAGGATAACCATTATTAGGCACTTATCCGATTTGGGTTTTAGTTTGGTATCATCCAAACATATGCCTAGCATTCCCAAATCTTCAGGAATAAGAAAACCCAGTTTCTTTCCTGTTCATATCTAATATGAAGTCTGTCAAATAGATTTTTATGGAACCTTATTCTAAATAAGTTCTGCACTGTTAAAGCATATCCGTTGAAGGAAATGGTAGCTCAGAGCGACTCATGATTAACCTTATCATGTCCAACAAAATTCGGTTTCTCTGTTCGGACACACCGTCAAATTGACGTGTTCCGGGAGGAGTCCTCATTGAAAGAATACTATACTCTTTCAAGTATATGAGAAACTTATTGCTTAAGTATTTTCATCATAGTCTAACCGTGACAGTTTAATACTTTAGCCGATCTGTTTGTCTATTTTGTGTCGAAACTCTAAAAGTTTCTGATTTGTGTTTCAAAGGAAACACATAACCATAACGCGATGCCACATCCGTAAAGGTCACGAAACATTCATACCCACCTCTAGCCTAGCTAGATATGGGTCCACTTACGTCACTATGAACAAGGGCTAACAGATCGGTGGCACTTGCACTTTTACCAAGTAAAAAGGTGTTTTAGGCACTTTGCCTAACAAACTAGATTCGTAGACATTATTTGAATATAATCAAATTTGTCCTAGTATCCACTCTTCAAAAGTGTGGATATACGAGTCTTGTTTAATTGTGTCCCAGACAACAATACCACAAATAAGTCTCAACTGATTAAATCAGTTTGAGCTATTTATTTGTCATGTCATATGTTTGAGATTTATTTATATTCAAAATATAAATACTGTTATTCACATCTAATGTGTTTATCTCAATATCATCTTTATAAAATAAAACACTTTAGTGTTCTAGAATATAAAGGTATACCCGTAACGGGTTAAACCTTGATATAGAGATAATGTATCTAGTCAAACTAGTTACATTGTAACAGTTTCCTAATTTAAGTACTTACCCGAAGGGTAGTTCCTAAAATTAGGATTCTATGGTTAAAATAGCGACTGTCGTCCCGTTTACTAATCGCAGATTAATCTCATCTGAAGTCAGTATCCTGCTCATAGCAGATTCTGCACATCAGTACATATTTATGTACCACATTTAGTATCTAAAATCCAATTTTAATACTAGTAGTGAACATGTTTATGACAAACATATTTGAAGTCGGAGCCTTGTACTGCATTCACTTCCTTCATGTCTGCCTTGTCCATACGGCAGTCACGCTTCAGTGACCCCGTTTGCCACAATTTAGGCAGACATTCTGGGATATGTCCTTTATCTTCCCAGAAGATTATAATGATTTTGCCTTTTGCCCTTTTTCACATTCCAGAAGCCTTTGGCCAAGCCTTGGCCTTCTAGAATATCAAAGTAAAGTGCGCCTTGCGCTTCTTGCCTTATTGCATACTTTGGCTTTGTCTCCTTGAGTATAGCCATTAACTCTCCAAGAGTTTACTATTGCAATTTAGAACTTCTAAGATCTAAGGATAGATCTATGAAGTAGATCCTTCAATTTCAATATCATACTATAAGGATCTAATCCTTAGTTCTGAATAAGAAATTAAGGAGTCTATTTGGCAAGCTTATTAGATTTTGCACTAAAGTTATCATCACATGAATCTTCCAAAGATCATGCTCTACTATTTGCTTAACTCCGGGCTTAGGCCTAAGATGTTATTTTATCAAATAAAGTAACTTCTTAGTTTTCAGGACCATCCTGAAACTTTATTCCCAATTTGAAAATTAAAGTCGTTTAAATACATTTTCCCCAAGATTATGTTTTAAACACTAATCTTTCAATTTATCTTGATTCTAATAGTCCAACTATATAATCAACGATTTAGGTACTATTTATTATAATGATTACTATAGTCTAACTATATAATCAACTATAATTTAATAGGTTAAATTCAATTATATTGATTACTATAATCCAATTATAAAATCAACTATAATTTAATTTGTTAATTCAAATATATTGATTACTATAATCCAATTATATAATCAACTATAAATGAAATAGTTTGAATACAGTCTAACTGTTTATTAAAACAACTATTAAATATTAGTCCAACTAATATATTAATTTATATTGACGAAAAATGTGTAATGAGCGCGTATGGCAAGTAACTAAATGAATATTGCAAATTTAATACTTGCCTCCCACTATTTTTCGGTGAGCCTCTAACCCTCTGTTGAGTACTCGGGAAACCTTGTTTCCTAGTGGGCTAGGATCCCGTTAAATAACACACAATCTTAACTTTGGCCAACAAATTGTATGATAATTAACTAGGTAGATCTCTAAGATCAATTGGATCTCATCCAATTCCTAGATCCAGTAGGTGGACATCCAAGTCCGAAACATATATCTTATATATGCCAATATATCCAATATATTGCCTAACCTTTTTCCTCTGAATCAACTAAGCCTTGGCTTTGGCACAACAAACTTAGTGATCCTAGTTAAGCGGAACCCATTGACCTTGGAAAGCTTCGTAATCAATGTCGATGGACAAGAAGTGATCTTGACTTTGGCCAACAAATCACAACTTGGACAAGACACCAATATGGAACAAAGCTTTCATGATTCAAACACATCCTCGACGGACAAAGGTCTTGACTTTGGCCAACAAACCAATGCCAGTCTTGGATCTTGAGTAAGAATCACTCAATGGAAGGAAAAACGCTTAATATGATGTTGAGGGTTTTTCGCGTGTAATTGGCAACCAATTAATTATCTTTGTTAAGGTTTCATCATCATACACCCTTAAACATGCATTCTAAACACATAATAAGGCGCGTAAGTAAAATAATAATGATATGCGGATGGATATTTAACACATTGTTCCTAGAACAAATCTCTCTATTTCCTCTCTCCCGCTAACACATGTATTACTTCTACCCGTTACATAACACTTCTAAAGAAAACTCATTTACATTGAGGGGAATAGGTGAGAAGAGAAATACAAAGAGTAAGGAGGTAATAGGCTAGACACGCATGTCCAATTAATAAATTCTAAATTTATTACAACAATTTCCAAAATTGCCCCACCCATCTAATATCCATCCGATATACATTATTCATGCATCGCAACCATGTATTCACACAAGCATGTTATCAATCAATCTAATCCAATTAATTAATCTGATAATTAATGACCATCCAATGTTCAAACAACGATTTGATTTTTGCGCGAGTCCAACTCGTTTTGCGAATAAGTACTTAAAGTACGAATTCTTGAATTAAATTAAACTACAACATTAAATACAATTTAATATGTATTTAATACTAATTCACTATTTAATTCCAAATTAAATATTACACTTTATTAATGAACCTTTACGACTTAGATTCTAAACCTAATCGTTACGGGTCTCAAAGCCCGATTAACATCCAATGTTAATTTAATTTAAAGTCCAATGGGCTTTCAATTAATTTCTAATGCATGGACTTTTGGTCAATATGGGTCAAACCCAAATACCAAAGCCCATTTAAGGAATCACCCTTATTTGCCAAGAAACCAATTTAGGCCCATTAGGCACAATTAATAGTTAAAGGTCCATTAGTCATAATTGGACTTTATGGATATGGTTTTGGGCCCAATTGGATCCAACCAATTTGCCTAAACCAATCTTGGTACAACCAAGCCCAATTAGCTCAATTACAACTTTACAAGCCCAATTTCCAAAATAGGCCCAATATAATTAAATTCCAAAATTCCAATTTCACAATTTAATTACTCAAAGTGTAATGCCATAATTAATCACTCAAATTAACATTTCTAAAACATCAATTAGCCTAATTAATTATGCTCATTAACATCAAAACATGTCCAACACATTATAAACAAAAATCAAACCCATTTCATGCTTCTATAGTCTCGGCAATGAGGGGAATTTTTGTCCAATTCTGATTTCAATCCAATTGAATCTAAATCAACATTTCCCAAGTCTTTCAAACTCATCCAATGAATCAAAAAACAAAAATACCAAGACATTTAGGGCATCATACCATTCGGCCAAGCCAAGATATTGGGCAAAAATTGATCCAATCAAATTTTCAAGAAATTGATCCAATCCAACTTCAATTAAACATCATTCAAGTATACTCAATCAAAGAATTTTATCAAATCATGCTCAAATTCAATTTACCCAATTTTAACCCTAAGTTCAAGTTTCATGCTCAATCTCGCTTTGATACCATTGTTGGGTTTCTACGGTCTAACCGGGATCGTTTTAAGCAATGAAACAATATGCGAATACATCAAGGAGGTGCAGAATACTCACAATGATCGGTTGAGCGATGCGACGAACAACAAAAACATTTGAAGCTCCCTTGAAGCTCTCGGCAGTGGGTTTTTGTGCTCTCCAAAAATTTTTGACCATGGTCCTCCATTTTTGCTCCAAGCTCCAAGCTTTCAATGATGATTACATGCTCACAAATGTGGTTCCCTATCACCTTCGCAGGACTCCGGAAGTGTGCTAGCACTTGGTAATTTTTGCCACAAAAATCACAATTTGTTCTCCTTGTGTTCTCGGCATTTTGGCAGAAAACAGAAGAGAAAATCAGCTCTTTGGGCGTGAGAGAGAGGGAAGAAGAAAGAAGAGAGAGTGTGTTGGTTGTTGGAGAAAAGTGTATCTAATACACTTAATAAATTTCAAAAATTCATTTACCATATATTTTTCTTTCCAAAAGTCAAAGGCAATTAAGCCAACCAGCTTCATCACTATTCACATCACTCATGACAAGTTGTCAAATCACTCAAAGTAACTAGACATCACATCAATCGATTGACTAGTGATTTGACGCTTGATGTGACTTGTGGACCGCACTTAAATTCGAAATGCGAGTGCGCCCGCAAACACTCTCGGGCTCGGGTTCGCTAATTCCAAATTAACAAATTTTCCGTTGCGACGAAATTAAATCTAATTTAATTAAATAACTTTGCCTAGCAAAATTACTATTCACGTCGCTAACGAATTAATTCTAAATTAACTCGTTCGCCCGAATTAAAATCTAATTTCAATTCTGCGTCGAAATCTAATTTCGTATAATATATCGAATATATTATTTTATCGATTAATTCCAAATTAATCGTTCTCTCTTTTTAATTAATATTTTATCCCAGATAAAATATCTCAGTAATTAATCCCAGATTAATTTTCTCTCTCATCTAATTAATCCCATATTAATAAAGTGCGAGTCATACGTCATCAGTGAATCTTCGGGAAGTGACCCATGAGATCCCCGGATATGTTGGAAGTAAATCCGGTCGTCAGATTATCCGAACACGTAAGTACCTAGTACTACGTTTTTACCGATTTACAAGATAAGGTTGGCTTCTAGCAAAGCGCCATGCCTACCCAATTCTCCAGAAATATCCTTACAGGAATATGTGATCTATATCAGGCGTAGCATACGTAGTATTGCATATTTCGATCCAGTATCGGATGTCACGTGCTAGGCCTGGGGCTGGAAATGTGTCTGCCCCGTACGAAGCACATATCAGATCTCTGGTAACTAGTCTCTATAATCGGATAAACATGACCTAGTCATAATATCCCAATAGCTGCAGCATATAAGAGAACCAGTTCTGCATCCTACGTGATCATCATCTCTACTATGACAGAACCTGTTAAAGCCCTGGACGACCAAAACCAAAGTACATTGATTGTCGCAAGTATTAGCGGTGCAAGTCTCAGGTTAAGACCAAATACACCTACCCTAATTTGGACTTCCATAGACACATAGTCATACTACCAATGGAATTCCGAGGGGTCTATCCAGAGCGAAGCTGTTTTCCGTACCATCGGTAAAACACAACCTCCTACTACACTTGCATGAGTATCCTATACCCAAATATATGAGAACTATGTCGTTATACCCTCATAACGCGCACAAGTGTAATACTAGTCTTTTTTACATTATCGATGTCCAATCTCGATAATACTCTGACTAGGGATATTTAATGATTAAACCTTCGTGGATTGATACTTACTCATATCATCTCAATCTAGGAACTAATCATATGGACCTTTCATCATTTATACATCTTGTTGATCTAATAACAAATGATAAAAGAGCAATTTCCTTTGTCACATAGTTAATTTGTACAACAACACCATGATCTGTACAAATAGTGACGCTATGGGTCATAATTGTCCAACAGACTCTCATTCTTTTTTACTTAATCTGGTGGACTCCAAACCCTAGTGACTGCATCTGTATCCGTTCTCCTGAGCTCGTCCTCCGAGAATACCTGCAAGAACATAAAACTGGGAGAGAGGGGTTAGATCGTTGTACGATCTAAGTGAGTGGATGAAAACTGAAATACTGATATAAAATCATTTGGTTCTAAAATCAAAGTTCCAGAAATAACTTTATATGAAAACTCTTTTTCTGAAAACCTTGTCTGAAATCTCTTTAATAAAACTTATCTTTTCTAAAAGTTTCTTATAAATCTGATGTTTCTGAAAACTTATCTTTCTAGAAATTCTCTCTTGAATACTAATTTTAAAAGTCTGAGTCTGAAAACTATTTATGAAATATGTAATTGTTTCAGAAAACCTGACGTATAGGGGCGTTACGTATCGCCGTCCACCCATACGTCTAACTAGAGCCAGAAGTACAAATCCATAACTTTGGGGCATTACGTATTGTCGTCCACCAAAGCATGCCACTCTTGTCCTTGAAACTAGTGGTCTTGAGGTGTTATGTATCGCCGTCCCCCAAGCCACTGAACTAGAACTGGGGGTGCGGATCTATGCTACCCTCAAAGCTATGAAACTATGATATATGGGCATCTGTCACCCCTAGTCCTGAACTAGTTTCTGGGAGCGCTACGTATCGTCGTCCCCCCAGTCCTCTACATGTGCACATGTGCTGTCTTTCAATTTCATATTTGTATCAAGTTGCATACTAAGGTGGGTTTTTCCCCTATGACTCAAAAATCATAAAACTAATGTTTTGGAAAATATTTATTTTCTAAATCATCATTATCTAAAAAACAACTGTAATAAAATTATGGCTAACGCCCTATATGCTAAAAAGTAAGTCTGATATCAAAACTGTTAAATAAAATCATTTTGAGAAAAGAGGTACACTCACTGTTTTGGAGTTCCGCTAGCCTTTCTTCACTTTGCTGGAGAAACTTGTGGTTCCAGTGATGATCTTTCATCGATAATTTTGATTAGAAAATGGACAAAGAATAAATAGATCGGAATCAAGTTAAATTTGCCTATTCAAGTAAGGGCTATCACTCTGAGGCATAGAGTACGCATATCATGACATAATATATACTTACGGGTTGATACGAGACTGTTAGGGTGGCCTCTAAAATGCTGGGGTGAAACTAGAATGAATTAAAAACTGATTGCGGAAATTTTGATCTTGCATCGTGACGTAAAGTGTTGTGCGTTGTGATGCAAACATTCCAGAAATGCCCTAAATTTTCCATTACGCGTCGCGACGCGAACCCCTTTGGCACCGCGACGTGAACCTGATTTCCAGGTTTCTGCATTTGCTTCCTCAAGCCTATCTTTTTCCAAATGCATCCCCAAAGCTGCTATATCAATTTTTCTTGGCATAAACCATTCCATTAGGCCTCAAATAACATCTATAATACTACCAATATCTCACTCAAGCTCAATTTACATCCATTCTATTAACTTTACTTAATTTTTCCCAATCAACATTTTCTAAGCACAAATTCACTCATTCATCATCACATTCAAGTCAATCAACCTACTATAATCATCAAAACTCAAAATATAATAATTTGGGCTAATTCTCCTTACCTTCTTCATGCTTGATTCTTCTTTAATTCTCCAAACTTGGAGGTTGTTAAGCCCTTCTCTTGTTTCTCTTTTCTTCTTCTTGCTTCCATGTTTTTCCTTTTTTCTCTACACAATTTTCATTTTTTTGAGATATGGGAATAATATTCTCTTTATATAGTATAGGTTATTTGATATTTGGAAAAATGGAGAAAATTATGGAATTTTGGAGAAAGTTTGAGATTCTTCTATTTGGGTCCGAAATTACTATTCATCCAAATTTTCACTGGCATTTGTGACCAATTTCGGGTCCGAATTTGGAAAAATGTTCAACACGGACGTTGTAGGTCTCGATCTCATCTTTCCGGAGATATAAAATTTATAATAATCTAAGTTCATATGAGAAAGTTATGGCCCAAATATTATGGGCTGTTCGGAGTGGTACATTATACAGTTTTATATCGGAATTTCGGGGAATTAACCAATTATCCCCAAAGTCGTTCCATGAGTGTAATTGTGCCCCAACATAATTTATATTATATTATCTTCGTCCTGTAATACCACAGTACTATAATGTAACAGTAGTAGAGACTACCGGTCGTTACAAATTCTCCCACCTTAAATAGGATTCGTCCTCAAATCCTCTTTATACTTGAGATCTTATTATAGATCACAGGATTCGTGTGTTCCTTATAAACCATCAACTTTATCTGACTATGTACCCAATGTCTTAGTCTTATCCATTGTACTATACCATTTCCTGACGATTTTCCCATGTGCTAACAGTACACCCCAGGACAATGTGATGATCATGCTGAATCTGGAATATCATGTCTTGAAAGTTCTAACTAGAGCTGAACACCAAATTAATGTATGTGAACTCTTACTTTGCTGAAACTATATTGTGTCATTGGAAATTCTTTTTTACTTATCAACGAAGGTCTCTACCCGACTAATCATTACCACCTGATTAGTAAGCATATGGTATGCTCCATCATTCTTAATATCTAACTCGTGCATCATACCTTTTGTTATACTTAGGTAAACTGCTTCAGAATTTGTGGCGTTAGTGATTATCCCTTTAGTTCTCTACTGAGAGGTATTACCTTGTTCTCATTTAAGATCTTTGCTGAGTATCCTTAACTACCTCATTTCTGGACCTCTAGTTGTGCTCGCTATTCTTTATATCCAAGGAAATCTCTTTCTTTAGATTTTTAGTTATGCTCATTAATTACTCGACTCGATTGGGTTCTACTTAGCTGGTACCTTTGGCTCTCGCTCGAAATACTGGTATTTTCCCCGATTAGGCTTCCCATGTTCCCTTTCAGGAGTCAAAAATTTCTCTGGAGTAATCATTGTCATTATTAACAAGGCTTGTACTTGATACTTATTTTTCTCCACTTGTTCAACTTGATTAAAACATTTTTTCTCATATCTTAGCTGCTTAACTCTCTATATTCTCCTTGCCAAGCTTCAACTGCTTATGGTATCGCTTAGGGCTTCTTAGCTTACTGATATTGTCTACTGATGACGCTTGTACTAAAAATGTTACTTTCGGGTAGTGTTCTAGTGGTCCTCCTTAATTGCTACAGATCCAAGCTTAATTGTATGCACCTTGGTGCTTAAACCGCATTCCCTGCTATTAATATCACCGTTGTCGATTTAGTCTTAGAAAAAGTTCATACTCTTTTATACTTTGTTTTCAAGGGTTGTTACTCAAACACATGCAAATATTCCGCAGCTTGAGAATTCACTTGCTATGCCAATTACAACTTTGCGATTACTTATCTCTTCAATTTTGTACTATGATACGAATCTAACAAACCACCCATATGTTAGGTTCTCTAAGAATAATTCCAAGATTAAAAAAGCATAAAAGATGTGAATACTCGCAGTAAGAATGCGAAAAAATACATATAACGATCGGTTTCTTGGAAGTGTTGAGAACAAAAATTTGTCTCCTTTAGAAGTGCTCCAAGCTCCTCTCTTTGATTGTATGTTGAGCTCCAAGCTTGGTGAATGAATTCCAAACTCAAGGGATGTTTCCCTATCACCTTTGTAGACCTTTTGATGTGCTTGCAATGAAGATTTTTGAATAACAAATCAAGAAGCCATGGAGGGAGAGTTTCAGCCACTATGGAGGAGAAGAGAGAGTTTTTGTGTTTTTGGTATTTTTGATTTCTAAAACCAAATACAACTTATGAAAGTCAAACCCCTAAAGTTGGTATATCATTTACCAAAAGCAAAAGCAAAGTCTTGGAGGGAAAATTTGCAATTAATGCCTCTAACCACTTCCATCACTCAACTTGACACTTGATGGACAAGTGATATAAGTTGGTGGGACCCACTTGAATTCAAAATTCAAGTGGCTTGCTCTAGACACTTCGGGCTCGGGTTCGCTTAATCCGATTAAATGAATTTTCCATCGCGACGTAATTAAATCAAATTTAATTAAATAATAATACCTCGCAAAATTATTACGAAAGTCGCTCGTGAATTAATTCTAAATTAATTCATTCGCCCGAATTAAAATCCAGTTTTAATTTCGCTTTGAAATCTAATTTCATTTAATATATTGAATATATTATTTTATCGATTGATTTCGAATTAATCATTCTCTCTCTATTAATTGAATTTTATCCCAGATAAATTCTCGCCGTAATTAATCCTAGATTAATTTTCTCTCTCTCAATAATTAATCCCAGATTAATTATGTTCAAGTCATACATCATCGGTGAATCTTCGAGAAGCGACCCATGAGATCCCTGAATATGTTGGCAGTAAATCCGGTCGTCAGACTATCGAAGTGCGTACCCGGTACCACGTCCCTACCGATTTACAAGACATGGTTGGCTTCTAGCAAAGCGCCGTGCCTACCCAAATCTCCAGAAATATTCTTTAAGGAATATATAATCTTTGTCAGGTATAGTATACGTAGTATTGCGTATTGCGATCCAGTATCAGATGTCACATGCAAGGCTTGGGGCTGGAATAGTGTCTGCCCCTTACGAAGAATATATCGGATCACAAGCAACTAGTCTCTAAAATCGGATAATCATGACCTTGTCATATTATCCTGATAGTTGCAACATAATAGAGAACCAGTTCTGTATCCATGCGTGATCATCATCTCCATATGACTGAAGTGATACTTCCGTCTTGACATCACACCCAATACACTACGATTCTCAATTAACGCAGAAGAGGCATACACATAACCTGTTAAAGTCCTGGATGACCAAAACCAAAGCGTATTGATTGTCGCAAGTATTAGCGATGCAAGTCTCAGGTTAAGACCAAATACACCTACCCTGATTCGGATTCCCATAGACATATAGTCATACTACCAATGAGATTCCGTGGGGTCTATCCAGACCGAAGCTGTTTTCGTACCATCAGCAAACACAACCTCCTATCACACTTGCATAAGTATCCAATACTTAAACATATGAGAACTATGTTGTTACACTTCCATAACACGCACAAGTGCAATACTAGTTTATTCCGCATTATTGATGTCCAGTCTCGATAATACTACGACTAAGGATATTTAATGTTTAAACCTTCATGGATTGATACTGTCTCATATCTTATTAATCTGGAACTAATCATAAGGACTTTTATCATTTATATATATTCAAGTAATGTAATTACAAAATGATAAAATAGCAATTTTCATTGTCACATAGTTAATTTGTACAAAAACCACAATGTCTATGGGTCATAATTGTCCAACAATCTCCCACTTGGCTTATAGCCAGTCACTCAAGTATCTAACACCTGAACTATGTACATGTCGCTCAAACTTTTGCTGAGGAATAACTTTCGTCAGCGGATCTGCAATGTTTTCATCTGATGCGACATTCTCGATCTTCACATCGCCACAATGTATGATCTCACGAATCAGATGGAAATGTCGAAGAACATGCTTGGATCATTGATGAGACTGTGGTTCCTTAGCTTGTGCTATAGCCCCGTTATTGTCACAATATAATGGAACGGGCTCAGCTGCTAACGGAACTACTCCTAATCCAATTAGAAATTTATGGATCCAAACTGCCTCTTTTGCTGCTTCAGCTGCAGTAATATATTCTGCTTCTGTTGTTGAATCATCAATAGTCTCTTACTTGGATGATGTCCAGCATACTGCTCCGTTGTTCAAACAAAATATGTACCCGGATTGCGACTTACAGTCATCTTTATCGGTTTGGAAACTTGCGTCAGTAAACCCAGTTACCTGAAGTTCTCCATCTCCATAGATTAAGAAAGCATCCTTAGTTCGTCTACGATACTTAAGGATATTCTTCTACGAAATACATGATCTTTGCCAGACGTAGTATACGTAGTATTGCGTATTACAATCCATTATTGGATGTCACATGCTAGGCCTGGGGCTGGAGTTGTGTATGCCCCGTATGAAGCATATATCGGATCACTAGAAACTAGTCTCTTTATGATCAGAAATTCATGACCTAGTCATACTTCCCCGATGGCTATAGCACTTAGAGTACCAGTTCTATATCCATGCGTGATCATCATCTCCATATGACTAAAGTGATACTTCCATTTTGACATCACACCCAGAAGAGGCGTACACAGAACTTGTTAAAGCCCTGGACGACCAAAACCAAAGTATATTAATTGTCGCAAGTATTAACGATGCAAGTCTCAGGTTAAGACCAAATACACCTACCCTGATTCGGACTCCCATAGACATATAGTCATACTACCAATGGGATTCCGAGGGGTCTATCCAGAGCGAAATTGTTTCCATACCATCGGTAAACAGATCCTCCTATTACACTTGCATGAGTATCCAATACCCAAATATATAAGAACTATGTCGTTACGCTTCCATAACACGCACAAGTGTAATACTAGCTTATTCCGCATTATCGATGTCCAGTCTCGATAATACTACGACTAGGGATATTTAATGATTTAACCTTAGTTAATTAATATTGTCTCATATCTTATTAATCTGGTACTAATCATATGGACTCTTATCATTTATATATCCAGGTAATCTAATTACAAATGATAAAAGAGCAATTTCCTTTGTCACATAGTTAATTTGTACAATAACACAATGTTCTGTACAAATAGTGATGCTATGGGTCATAATTGTCCAACAATAGTTGCTTATGCTGCTCATCTATAAGCCTATAACTCTTTTGTTTACATGTCTGATGTTGGCTCCCCCACTAGGGTACTACTAGGAACTATCTGGATTTCATGTTTCAATTTTTACTACTAATTCGTTTTCCAGTTTTCAATGATACCACCTCTTATTGTGAACCTCCATAAAGTTCATACTCTCTCAAACTCCTACCATACTCCCTCTGCTATTTTTCCCTACTAAGTTTGTTTTATTACTTGACTTTCCTTTTCATCTTAGTTTCTTGAAATTTTTATTCCTTTAGAAACTCCATCAATTTCAATTGCTTCGGACATCTCTTCTAAATTCTTGATTCGGGCGCTATTCACCTCTTATTTTTCCTTCTCAATACAATGAGATTCTTATAAGTTATATACTATACTCCTGAGAGTCGCTCTCTTTAGTTATTTCGCTTATTAGAGTCTTTACTTCCTCAAGGGATTCCAGTTAAACTATGTTTTCTAGATTTGACTTGATTTACTATGACTTCAACTATTCTATCTTATATAGAATTTTTCCACCTCATGATTTTTTTATCTATGTTTTGTTGTACTTATTGGTTCAACCATCTAGACACCTCGTAATCCATCTATTCTGTCAAATACTCTTATTTACATTGTTCTTCTTCTTGTTGGGCTCAAGGTTGGGAATAGATACATGCTTACGTGTCTGGTTAGGTGTCTAAATACTTACCAAAGTCGGGGGCTATTGAAAAGAAAAACTTCTATTCATAATGCTGGAAACTGAATTGACTTAATTCATGCCTTAGGGTTCCTTACTTTTTTTAATCAATCACTCCGAGGTCTTTACTTATATTGCTATCTCCAAGCTACATTACCTATGCTACTATACGTACTGAATTCTCTTATCACTTCTGTTTTCCTTCTTACTATTTTCAGATCCTATTTCTTGGCTTTACGCCATGCTACTAAGGCTAGTGATGGTTCGTCCTTCTGACTACTTCTTAGATTTCTGATCCCTGCTCTTGCTATAAATCACAGCTATGACACTCTGTTCTACTGTCCATACTGGTACTCTTGTCACTCCTAAATATCTCTAACTTTACGGGTCTATTCTTGTATACTCCTACGAATTTCTACTAACTTGGGCTTATCTGTGGGTTCTACTGCATTTGGTCTATCTTGTAGACTCTTACTAGTCTTGCAGGCCTCACACTGACTTGTCTTAATATTTGGCTATACTGGGTTATCTTCTTTATATTCTCGAAAACTTCCTTAATCTCTTCATGGGTAATCTGCCTTTCAAGGTCTTTTCATCTCGTAAGATGAGCTTTCATCGGGCTTCTTACTGTCATTTATACCAATACTAGTAGAGACTAGGGCAAACATTTTATATCTCGATGAGTTTCGGTATCCTCGTTCTTATACTTTGTGCCCTGGTAGAGTCTATTTCTCATGTAAGGTAGGTATGAACTAGATTCCATCAGGACAACTTTCTTAACTGGTATCACTAAGTGGTGGTAAACTAGATAGCTCAGGGTCTCGTCTCCATCAGATTTCTTGGTTAGGGCAACTAGTCATTTTTCTAACGTCATTCATCATATTTTCTTGCGGGTCTGGGTTTGGGGAATTTATAATCTATGCATTGTCATGGCATCTCACATCTATTAGAAGCCTCTATAACTATTCTTGATTTCACGCTTCTTCTACCTAATGACTATCTTTGGTTATTCGGGGAACTCGCTATCTATACGAGTTGCTCATGAGCTATTTGATATGCTTGGAAGAATTTTCTGAGGAGGAAAGGAATCTTGCTTGGGGGAAAGAAACTTTACTTAGATCTACTCGGTATTTTACTCTTGTCTAGGCTTGCTATACTATTCTTTAATACAAGTTCTGGTATTATATTTTATTATCTAACTTCGTGTCTCTGATTCTTACTACTATCTGGTTACTTAATCATATGTACGTCCTCTTTTACTTTTCTTATAGATCTCTCTTCCCAATCCTTTGGGTGACTTTTCTTAGATCTTTACTGTTTAATTTTATAGCTTGTTCTGGACTTTTAGTAATAAGCCAGGATAACTACATGAGAATTCTTAACTTGGATCTAGAGTGTCATTGTTCTCGTAAGGAATACTATTTGAATAGTCTGGGAAGCCTTACTAACCTGTCTATAGAACTTTGAGGACGTACTTGAGGATCGGATACTGGAGAGGTAGTACCTTGCATACGAGTATCCCGGACATACTATGTATACAAAACCCTAACACTCTACCCACTACAGTCACTGACTCCCTAGACCATGCTCTGATAACATCTTTGTAACATCCCCAATCCGGGGATGTTACCGGCAGGGGTAGACCGTAATAACCCCAAAAGCCTCTGACTCTCAAACCAAGAACATATACTAATACTCTCTTTTCTCTATATTTTAATATCTTAAGTATAAGACTGTAGCCCAAACTTCATAACATAACTTACAAATTCAATATTAATGACTGTGTACTCAATAACACTTACTTTTACAACGACTATCACAAACAATGACTAATACACAACTTTCACTTGACTCTGTCCGGATTCTCACTCTCTTTGACTTGATCTGGTGAACTCCAAACCCTAGTGACTACATCAGTATCCGTTCTCCCAAGCTCGTCCTTCGAGAATACCAGCAAGAATAGAAAACTAGGAATGGGGGGGTTAAATCGTTGTACGATCTAAGTGAGTGGACGAAAACTGACAAACTGATATAAAAACATTTGGTTCTAAAATCAAAGTTCCAGAAATAACTTTATATGAAAACTCTTTTTTCTGAAAATCTTGTTTGAAATCTCTTTAATAAAACTTATCTTTTCTAAAAGTTTCTTATAAATCTGTTATTTCTGGAAACTTGTCTTTCTAGAAAATCTTTCTCTGGAATACTAATTTTACAAATCTAAGGCTGAAAACTGTTTCTAAAATATGTAATTGTCTCTGAAAACCTTACGTATGGGGGCGTTACGTATCACCGTCCCCCCATATGCCTAACTAGAGCCAGTACTGCAAATTCATAACTTTGAGGCGTTACGTATCGCAGTCCCACAAAGCATGCAACTCATGTCCCTGAAACTAGTGGTCTTAAGGCGTTACGTATCACCATCCCCCAATCCACTGAACTAGAACTGGGGGTGCGGATCTATGCTACCCTCCAAGCTCTGAAACTACGATTTATGGGCATCTGTAATCCCTAGTCCTGAACTAGGATCTGAGGGTGTTACGTATCGCCATCCCCCCAGTCCTCTACATGTGCACATGTGCTATCCGTCAATTTCATGTATGTATCAAGTTGCATACTGAGGTGGGTTTTTCCCTCATGTCTCGAAAATCATAAAAATTATGTTTTGGAAAACATTTCTTTTCTAAATCATCATTATCTGAAAAACAACTGTAATAAAATTCTGGCTAATGCCCTATATGTTCAAAAGTAAGTTTGATATCAAAACTGTTAAATAAAATCAGTTTGAGAAAAGAGGTCCACTCACAATTTTGGAGTTCCGATAGCCTTTCTTCACTTTGCTGGAGAAACTTGTGGTTCCTGCGATGATCTTTCATCGATAATTTTGATTAGAAAATGGACAAAGAATAAATAGATCAGAATCAAGCTAAATTTGCCTATTCAAGTAAGGGCTATCACTCAGAGGCATAACATACACATATCATGATGTAATATATACTTAAGGGTTGATACGAGACTCTTAGGGTGGCCTCTAACACGCTGGGGTGAAACTGGAATAAATTAAAAACTGATTGGGGAAATTTTGATCTTGCATCGCGACGTAAAGTGTTATGCGTTACGATGCAAAAATTCCTGAAACGGCCCTAAATTTTCCATTACGTGTCGCGACGCGAACCTAATATCCAGGTTTCTGCATTTGCTTCCTCAAGCCTATCTTTTTCCAAATGCATCCCCAAAGCTTATATATCAATTTTTATTGGCATAAACCATTCCATTAGGCCTCAAATAACATCCATAACACTACCAATATCTCACTCAATCTCAATTTATATCCATTCTATTAACTTTACTTAATTTTTCCCAAATTGACCAAGTTGGGGTTTTTCCCCCAATCACCATTTTCTTAGCACAAATTCACTCATTCATTATCACATCCAAGTCAATCAACCTACTATAATCATCAAAACTCAAAATATAATAATTTGGGTCAAGTCTCCTTACCATCTTCATGCTTGATTCTTCTTTTATTCTCAAAACTTGGAGGTTGTTAAGCATTTCTCTTGTTTCTCTTTTCTTTTTCTTCTTCATTTCTCCTTCTTTTTTTCTTCTTCTTTTTCTTCTCCTTCTTCTTGCTTCCACGTTTTTCCTCTTTTCTCTACACAATTTTCATTTTTTTGAGATATGGGAATAATATTCCCATTATATAGTAGGGTTATTTGATATTTGGAAAAATGGAGAAAAGTGTGGAATTTTGAAGAAAGTTTGAAATTCTTCTATTTGGGTCCGAAATTACTTTTATCCAAATTTTGACTTATGGTTTTGACCTATTTCTGGTCCGAATTTGAAAAATGTTCAACAAAGAAGTTGTAGGTCTCGATCTCAGATTTCCGACAATATAAAATTCATAATAATCGGAGTTCGTATGAGAAAGTTATGGCCCAAATACTATGGGCTATCCGGAGTGGTAAATTATACTGTTCTATATCGGAATTTCGGGGAATTAACCAATTATCCCCAAAGTCATTCCATGAGTGTATTTGTGCCTAATTTATATTATGTTATCTTCGTCTCGTAATACCACAGTACTACAACGTAACAGTAGTAGAGACTATCGGTCGTTACATACACTTGGAGGGCCAATCTGTATACAATCGTTATATCGGTAGACGCCGTTGCATAAAATATATCTGTAGTAACGAGAGTGCAGTTTTAGGTTTTTAATAGAATAACCTAAAGTTAATAATTCGAAATATTTAATTAAAGAGTTTTAGTTAATATTTCGAGATTATTGGAGCTCATAATTGTAGGTCCATTTGGAACTCGTGTTAGCTCGTTACACTATAGGAAATCATGTGATGAGAGAAAAATATATCAATATTTACCGCCCCTTTTACTTAATATTTTGTATAGTTTCTCAAGTTTTATGAACGTTTTTATTTGCTTTTATTTATTTTACAGATAAAATAAAATCGGGACTCAATGAAATCAATCAGAAAGAAATGTAGAACAAAGAAGGGCAAAAAATGGACTTGATATTTGGATTTTGGAGGTTGGAAACTTGAAATGGCGTTCTAATGAAGTACAATTTCAGAAATTTCAGCTTTGCACAATTTTCGTATTTTGGCTATAACGTTCACTCCGATATCGGATTGAGGTGATTCAAGTTCCAGATGATAGAAGACTCAAAGATCTACAACTTTGATGTTTATAAGAATTTCGAATTCTGAAGTTTTCAAGACCAAAATTGATGAAAAATCCAAAGTGTGTTATGTGTAATTATTAAATTCATTATCAAAAATAAAAAAAAATGAAAAATGACAATTTACAATTATCAAAATTCCACCAAACATCATATTTGGTGGAGGATTTAGTGCCATGTTTGGTGCCATGTTTGGTGGCATGTTTGGTGGAGAAATTGGTGGAATCCCTTATATTTTCCTATAAATAGCATGCCAAATTTGATGTAAAACACATACTTTCTTCTTTGGATTTTCTGTGGAATACTAAAGAGAGAGTATCTTGTGTGTTTATTTAAGTTTTCTTGTATTTAATTTTTAATTTAGTAATAAAATTTTATTTTTTTTACTTAAAGCATGAGTAGGTAACTTCTTTCTGTTGGGGTGAAAGGTAAAGCTTTTATTATAATAATTTAGATTAATCTCCCTTAGTTATAATATATAAATTATCTTAAAATTTGACTTAATTGGATACCGTATTTATGGTATATTGGACTTAATTTAATTTGATTTAATCACGACTTAATTGGATTCTGCCTTTATGGTCGGTTGGATTAAATTAAATTTGACTTAATTGGATACCGCCTATATGGTCGGTTGGTAATTCATGCAAAATTTATATATTATAATAAGGGAGATCTCAAATTTAAATTAATAAAAGTGGATCTTCTAACTCCAATATTTTATTTTATTGTTTTAATTTTTTAAATTTCAAATTTATTTTATAAGGTTTTGTTTATTTATGTCTTTAATAATCCTAGGTATGTGTTGTAACTAAATATCTTATCTATGGTTGTGATGAATTCCAATACCATAGGTTTATAAGTTGGTTATTTTGTGTCTTGTGTAATGTATAGGTTTATTTATTGAGTCTTAATCTTAATTCTTCTTATTAACTGGCCACTAATAAGATTGATATGGTAAACTTAAAATGAACTTGACGAAGGGATTTTAGGTTTCAGCCTTAGACTCAATAGCTCACGATCTCACATTAGAGATTTCCTTCCAGGATAGACATATACCTGTTGGGCGTGGGTAGCCATAATTGGAACTTAATCTTAATGAATTCAGAGTTTCTTGGTTAACATAGACATATAGTTAATTGGGTTACTTTGGGTGTTTACATCTAACCATCGACAGAGGCGTTTGCATATCTTCGTGTCCCAGGTTAATAAACTGATATATTACACAAACATAAGATAATCACTTCATCTTTAGAAGAATATTGGAAGGAATCACAACCCTAGATAATTTCTTAATATTGACTTTCCTTTAATTTACCTTTGCACATTTTTAATTACTTATTTTTAGTTAAAATCACCATCCAACCAACAAACAATTTTAATTAGATACTTGTAGAATTTTAGCTTCATAAATTAATAGCATAGGTTTTAAGTACTCGTGGGATCGATATATTTTATACTACTTGAACGTTACGTGCGCTTGCGTAACGTGAGTGATTTCACACCGATCAAGTTTTTGGCGTCGTTGCTGGGGACTTATTTATCTCTTACTATTAATTTTGAGGTTAGATGCCTTACTTGTGTCTAATTTGTTTTTACTTATTTTTTTTGTTTTCTTGTGTTTCAGGTTCTCAGACACTACATGAGAAGAAGCAGAAGCTTTGAAATCCATCCGCTTTACCCAGAAATTGAAATAACTATCGGACAATTGAGAATGGAAAGGCGAGAAGATCAAGAAGTACTAATCAGCATGAACAATCAAGAACCTAAACCTTTGGAAGTAGCACCACAAGACAGAATAATTCTGGTGTTTGACGGCCTCATATCATGTATTGTACTTCCTCCCTTGCCAGTAAATGCTTGTGACATCAAGGCATGCATTCAGATGATACAGTAGTCAGTTCAATTTAGGGGAATGCAATTGAAGAACCTAATGTGCACATTATCAACTTCCTAGAAGTTTATGGCACATTCAATTACAACCGAGCGGCAGAAGAAGCAATGCATTTGCGTGTGTTCCCATATTCCTTAAAAGACATAGTTAAGGCTTGGCTCCATTCACTACCAGCAAGTTCTATAACCACTTGGAACATTCTTGCCACCAAATTCCTTGCAAAAAACATTCCCCCAGCAAGAACAGTAAAGTTGAGAAATGACATCACATCCTTTGTGCAACATGACTCAGAATCCCTTTGTGAAGAATGGGAAAGAAATAAGGAACTGCTCCAAAAATGTCCTCACCATGAAATTGCAAAGTGGCTTCAAGTCCAAACCTTCTACAATGGACTTTCTGGATTGATGAAAACTACAGTTGATGGTGCTGCTGGAGAGCTTTAATGGCAAAAAGAGAAGATCAATCTTGGGACTTAATTGAGAAATAACTAACTATAATTTCTTGTGGCCAACCTAAAGAAGCATTATCCATCAAGTAGCAGGAATCCATGAAGTATGAACCAACACAGCCGTGAATGCCAAGTTGGATCAGATTTGAAAATCCTTGGAAACTCTTAGCACGTAAGTTATGAACATCACCAATTCCAAAAGTTCACTATATGGAGGAACATCAAAGGTAGAATCTTACAACCCACATGATGAGACTGTGAACTATGTCAGCAATTTCAACAGATAGGGAAACAATTCATATTCCAACACCTACAACCCAGGTTGGAGGAATCATCCCAATTTCGTATGAAGTAACACTTCAGGGCAAAAGAACAATCCACCACCCGGATTCCAACAGCCGAATAAAGGCCAGGAGTATGAAAATGAGCCAAGAATAGCAAATGTGCTTGCCCATATGAAAAAGCAAGAAGCCAAATACGACGTTTTAGCAGATGTGGTTCAAGCATAAGCAGTATTAAATCAAAGCCAAGCAGCTTCTATAAAGGCACTAGAGAATCAATTGGGACAACTGGCCAATGCTCAGAGTTACAGACCGCAAGACACCTTTCCTAGCAATATAGAACCAAATCCAAGGAACAGAGGGAATGAGAATTGCCAAGCCATCACTTTGAAAAGCGACACTGAAATCAACAAAAATGTTGGAGTTAAGGCATCTCCTGAGGAAGTTTCAAAAGAAAGCAGTGAAGCAGATACGCAAATGGAGGAAAAAGAGGCAAAAGACTATGATCGAGAAATTTACCCAACCTCCACCTTTTCCACAGCGTCTCCAGAAACACAAACTGGACAAGGAATTTGCTCGACTCCTGAAAATTTTCAAAAAGCTACATATCAACAATCCATTTGCAGAAGCGTTGGAGCAGATGCCCATTTATGTTAAATTCATGAAAGATATTCTGTCACGAAATCGAAGATTAGGAGATTACAAGACTGTAGCACTGACAAAAGAATGCAGTGCCATCATTCAGAGGAAGCTCCCCCAAAGTTGAAGGATCCTGGCAGTTTCACCATTCCTTGCACAATAGGAGAACATTATTTCGGTAAAGCTTTGTGTGATTTAGGTGCTAGTATTAACTTGATGCCTTTGTCCATTTACAGGAAACTGCATATTGGAGAAGCAAATTCCACCTCAGTCACTCTGCAACTTGCTGACAGATCACTCACATTTCTGAGAGGTGTAGTGGAAGATGTGCTTGTCAAAGTTGACAAATTTATTTTCCCAACAGATTTCATTGTCCTTGACATGAAGGAAGATAAAGACATACCAATAATCCTCGGGAGACCATTATTGGCTACAGGTCGAACCATCATTGACATACAAAAAGGTGAACTAACCATGAGGGTGCAGGACTAAGAAGTAACATTCAATGTTTTCAAAGCCATTAAGTTCCCAAATGATGAATGAGAGGAGGAATGTTTCAGACGTGATGTAATAGATAGTATCATCCAGAACACAGATGCAATGCAACTTTCTACTGACAAACTTGAAGCATGCATCACCAACACGACTGACAAAGAAGTAGATGATGAGACTCTGGAATGTATCAACTATCTTAATGGAACCTCTCGCTTCAGATCGACACCACAGGTGGAAAACTTGGAACTACCAAAAAATAAGAGAGTCAAACCCTCAATTGAAGAGCCACCGCAGTTGGAACTAAAGGCAATTCTAAACCATCTTAAGTATGCATACTTGGAAAACTCTTCTAATTTACCTGTGATTATTTCTTTGTCGCTAACATGGGTGCAGGAAGATAAGTTAATGAGAGTGTTACATGAGCATAAGAGAGCTATTGGTTGGACTATAGCAGACATTCGAGGCATCATTCCATCATTTTGCATGCACAAAATCCTAATGAACAACGAGTACAAAGCCACAGTTGAGCATCAACGGAGACTGAATCCAATCATGAAGGAAATCGTCAAGAAATAAATCATCAAATGGTTGGAAGCAGACATCATCTACCCCATCTTACAGCTCTTAGGTAAGTCCTAAATAATGTGTACCCAAGAAAATAGGAATGATTGTAGTCATAAATGAAAAGAATGAGTTGATTCTGATAAGGACAGTGACTGGATGGAGAGTATGTATGGACTATAGGAAGCTGAACAAAGCCACATGGAAAGATCATTTCCTACTACCATTCATTGACCAGATGCTAGACAGATTAAAAAGACATGAATTCTACTGCTTTCTAGATGGATACTCAGGATACAATCAGATTTCCATCGCCCCGGAAGATTGGGAGAAAACCACATTCACATGCTTGTATGGTACTTTTGCATTCCGCAGGATGCCAATTGGACTATGTAATACTCCTGCCATATTTCAACATTGCATGATGGCCATCTTTTCAGAAATGATAGAACAAAGCATAGAAGTCTTTATGGATGACTTCTCAGTATTTGGAAACTCGTTTGACCACTACTTGTAAAATCTGGAACAAGTGTTACAAAGATGAGAAGATACTAATCTGGTAGTGAACTGGGAGAAATGACATTTCATGGTGCATGAAGGCATTGTCCTGGGACATCGCAACTCACAGAAGGTAATCGAGGTAGACAAAGCAAAAATTGAGACTATAGAGAAACTACCTCCACCATCATCAGCCAAAGGGATTCAAAATTTTCTTGGGCATGTAGAATTTTACAGGAGATTCATCAAAGACTTCTCCAAGATTTCTAAGCCATTATGCAATATGTTGGAGAAAGACGTGCCTTTCCACTTCACCAAGGAATGCCACCATGCTTTCGAGATCTTGAAACAGAATTTGGCCTCTGCTCTCATCATAGTAGAACCAGATTGGATGCTCTTATTTGAAGTGATGTGTGATGCCAGTGATTTTATAGTAGGTGCAGTTTTGGGACAACGAAAGGTGAAAGTTTTTCACACCATTTACTACGCCAGTAAAACTTTAAATGAAGCACAACTCAACGACACAACAACTGAAAATGAGTTGCTCGTAGTTGTGTTTGCTTTTGATAAATTCTGCTCATATTTGCTGGGTCCTAAAGTAGTGGTCTACACAGATTATTCAGCAATCAAATCCCTGATCGTAAAGAGAGATGCCAATACCAGATTGATCCGTTAGGTACTTCTACTGCAAGAATTTAACGTGGAGATTCGAGACCGAAAGGGGACAGAAAATGAAGTGGCAGATCACTTGTCAAGGCTCGAGAATGGAGGTACAATTGGCAATGAACTGACAATTAAAGAAACTTTTCTAGATGAACAATTATTTGCCATCAAGCAGCGGGAAGTCCCATGGTATACTGACTATGTGAACTACATTGTATCGGGGAAATGGCCGTTGGAATGGACACATCAGCAACGAAATAATTCTTCAAAAACGTCAAGCACTATGTCTGGGATGAGCCGTACATATTCAAACATTGTGCTGATCAGTTAATACATCATCGTGTACCAAAGAAAGAGATCAATAGTATCATGTAGCACTGTCATTCATCACCATATGGTAGACACTTCAGCAAAAACAAAACTGCAGCCAAACTCCTGCAATCAGGTTTATTCTGGCCCACTCTGTTTAAAGATGCTCACTTATTCATTCTTCAATGTGACAGATGCCAGAGAATGGGAAATATTTTGAGGAGAAATGAAGGACCACTCTAAAGAATTCTCGAAGTTGAAATATTTTATGTATGAGGGATTGGTTTTATGTGACCCTTTGTTCCATCATATGGAAACCTGTACAATTATTTTGCAATAGACTATGTCTCTAAATGGGTTGAAGTAACAGCATTACCATCGAATGATTCCAAAGTGGTCTTATATTTCCTCAAGAAAAATATCTTCACTCGTTTTAGAACACCTCGAGCAATCATCAGTGATGGTGGAACACATTTCTGTAACAAGTACTTTTATGCACTTCTATCCAAATATGGAGTTACTCACAAAGTTTCCAATGCTTACCATCGGCAATCAAGGGGTCAGGTTGAAGTTTCTAACAGAGAAATCAAAAGAATACTGGAGAGAACTGTTTGTTCAATGAGTAAGGACTGGTCCAGAAAACTAGATGATGAATTATGGGCCTACCATACAGCTTTCAAGACACCAATTGGAATGTCTCCTTATCATTTGATGTATGGAAAGGCATGATATTTGCCTGTGGAGCTCAAACATAAAGTGTATTGGGCACTAACAAAGTTGAAGTTTGATTTGCAAGCAGCAGGGGCGAAACGACTCTTACAACTGAATGAGTTAGAGGAATTTCGTCTCCATAATTATGAGAATGCCAAACTGTATAAAGAAAAGACCAAGAAGTGGCATGATCAGAAAATAGTGCACAGACAACTGGAACCAGGGCAGTGGGTATTGTTATATAACTCAAGGTTGAAACATTTCCCTGGAAAGCTGAAATCAAGGTGGTCAAGTCCATTTGTGATCACCCAAGTGTTACCATACGGAGTTATTGAGCTACATGACCCCAACTCCAATGATACATTCAAAGTCAACAGCCAACATGTCAAGAACTATTGGGGAAAATCATTTGAGCAACAAAAAGAGAGTCTCACACTGGCAGATCCAACCTAATGTTTGGGAAATCATGTTTGGCTGAAGACGTTAAACTTAGCGCTAGCAGGGAGATAACCCAAATATTATGTATAAATTGTGATATTGTGTGCTTTCTTTTGTGTGTTTTATTTTTGTAGGTAAAGTTAAGATGGAAGAAACTCTCAGAAAACTTTACAAGCATTTTCCTTCTCTCCCTCAGAACTCTCTGAAGAAAGTCTACAAAGCACGCATTGAAAGAATGAGACTTCTGATGATCAAAGGTATTTCTAGTGATATTCGTTGGATAATTGAAGCACGGGTTCGCTTGGCAGGTGAGTCATCTGACTCTTTCATTTCATTTCTGCCTGGTTTAGGAAAAATCACATATGCTAAGAAAATAATAGCTAAACAATTAAGTGTTTGTTATAAATATGCACGTTGGACATGCAATACTCATTGTCGTTCTTTAGGAATGGTGTCTGATAATCGCGAAGATAAAATAAAATTCATTAGGGATGGCATGAGTAAGGAGTCTTTAGATGATATATCATTGAATCTTAAGACGCATCCCAGAGGATATGTCTATCACGCAATTCGTAATTTACATACATAGTTTCGAAGAGAAATACAACAATTGAGTCTCGGGAATCTGACTTTAAAAGACCCTGTTTGCCAATTTATAAGAAAATTGGATCGGAAGCTTGTCTCTGACCCATAGAGGTCATTTAACCATATTATTGTCTTTAGATAATAATTTTGATTTGCTTTTTTTTTTATTCCTTTATTTTCGTTGACAAGATCCAGACTTTTTGAATTTCACGATATATTTTATTGTTCCTCTAATAATTTTCATTTGGCAGGTACTAGTGTAATTATTGCTCACCCTTTTCCAGGATCTATAAATTCACCTCGTCATTGCTCTCTTCAACACATTCAGATTAGAGAGAGTAAAAAAAATGGAAGCAACTTCAAGAAGACGAGTCATTAACATCTGTGTGTTCTATAGGACTAGTTCTGGATCTAAATCAGAATTTTTTTGAGGCAGCAAAAGAATTGGGTAGAGTCATGTCTGAGGGGAATATGAACTTAGTATATAGTGGTGGCAATCTTGGACTGATGGATTACGTTTCAAAGCCATTCAGGAAGGAAGTAGTAAAGTTTTAGGAATCATTCCAAAATCTTTGGCAGATGTAAATCTTATTGGACAATCAAATGGAGAGGAATACATTGGGTCAGGTATGTCCGAACGACTTGTTGAAATGATTAATCGTGTTTATGCTTTTATTGATTTGCCAGGTGGCTTGGGCACGATGAAGGAAATTTTTAATCTGATATCTTGGGCGAACTTGAACATACACCAAAAACCAATTGGACTGTTTAATATTGATGGATTTTTTGACTTTCGTTTTGTGTTTCTTGAAGATACTATGAGAAATGGGTTCCTTTCAACTCGGTAAAAGATATCATCTACACTGCTAGAACAACCAATAATTTAATTGACCAACTCTTGACGTTTGAACCAAATATTGACCATATCCTTTCCAAGTTGAACTGGTCTGATGATCGTGGTAAGAAGCTTCAGATAAATCTGGATCTTAACCTTTATTTTTCTTTTTAGATATAGATACAATTGACAATTCTACGCTAACCATGTACTATCTTCTAAACTTTTCTTCTTCTTTTTAAGACATTGGGGACAATGTCTCAATTAAGTTTGGGGGAGGGGATAATTGACTAGTATCTTGTTTTTATTTTTTCTGAGGTTGACTAGTATCTTGTTTTTATTTTTTCCTGTGTGTTGTTTTTGCTTTGTTATATATATAAAAAAACAAAAAAAAAATTGTTTTGATTTTTATGTTTTTAACTTTACTAACTAAGTGGAATTGTGTTTTGAGATAGCTGAGTAGGGAGTTTCCACTCCTGAGACGTATCTAAGTTTGATTCGTAACAAGTTAATTTTTGTTTATTTCCTTTTGAATTATTTAAATTCATGAATTCTCCATAATATTGATTAAATTTGATCTTCATATGCTTATTTGACAGGTATTATCAATATACATGGTAACAAACAGACATTGGTTGTAAGTGAAAATTTTATAATATTCAGTGCTCTGGCTTAGTGGAAATAGCACCTAAAAGCGATGAAATAAAAAATAATAGTAATAATAATAATTAAAAAAATATTGTATATAAAATATTAACCTTGCTCTTACTTAGTAACCAGACATCTTGCCTCAGTAAGCAGTGATTGTTCACGTCAAACGGTAGAGCATGAGTTAATAATTAAGTTTCTTACTTAGTAATCAGACATCTTGCCTCAGTAAGCAGTGATTGTTCATGTCAAACGGTAGAATTTTTAACATATGTGATCCGGGCAATTAAGTCTGTAGGGGTGTCTTAACTCATAGTGCCCTAAAGCCAACTGGTTTTGGAGTCACTGGCCCAAAGCTCATTACAAGGATTGAAGATGCTGAAAAAAAACAAAAAAAAGTTTCATTGCTAAAAAGGTGTGAATTCCAATATTACTTTAGGACAAAAATATTACTATACTTTTCAATTACACTTATGAATATTGTGGGCATAATGAGTTGATTAATACCTTGTTGGTTGTGTATGGAGAATTTACTTATTTAGTAATTTAGAAAGAAAGAAAACAACTATTAACTTGGATAAGAATTTCATTTTTTAACTTGTTTATTTTGTTTGTGTGATTTATTGTACATTTGATTGACGTTTGTGGGTATCGTCACTGTAAGCCCTCACGAGACTATAACTCGTCCACTAGGGACACCTAGGGGTTTAAAGGCTTGTTGCATACGCTAAATGTAATTGTGATCCCTACCAAAGTGGCTGATGAGTGGTATTTATATCACTATTTCCCACTCATTTAACTTAATATTTTGTATAGTTTCTTGAGTTTTGTGAACGTTTTGATGTGTTTTATTGTTATTTTGCAGATAAATAAAGTTTGGACAGCACTGGAGGCAATTTGGGGCAAAACCAGACAAAAATGCGTCAACAGGGATATTTTCATCTTTTGCGCGTCGCGACGCTGAAACACTGCGCGCCGCGACGCCCAGCGTGAGCCGAATCTGGTAACGTGCGCCAGGTCAACGGTAAACAATTTGAGAAGTTTTGACTTTGCTAAAATGCGCCGTCCCACGTGTCACCATCACATCCCATCTGCTAACATGCGCCGTGACACGTGTCACCATCATATGCTGCCGACACTCAGACTTGACACGTGTCGCCTCGTCATCAGCCACATCATCGGTCAACCAGTCAACCTTGCCACGCGTCATGCCACATCATCGTCCACGTCAGCAGGTCAACCGAGTCAACTTGCCACGTCAGCCTCAGCCAATCACAACTTGACACGTGTCGCCACGTGTCGCAATCCTATTGTGCCGACAAGTGAACAGTCAGCCGCCACGCCACGTCATCGCCACGTCGTCGCCGCGTCAGCATGACGTCATCACAATAATTGAGAATTAGCCGCCTTGACACGTGTCGCGTGAACAGTCAGCCACCTTGCTACATGTCGCCTTCTCATCGTGCCACGTCGACAAATCCAGCGTCGCGACGCTGACGTCCTTGGCGTCGCGACGCGCGAACAGTGAAATTTTGCCTATAAATTCAGCGCGAAATTTCAGATTTCAACACACCTCTCCCTCTCTTGATTTATTAGAACTTTTATTTTTTTTATTTTTTTTTAGTTTTTAATTTTTAGTTTTGTAAATAATTTTAATTACTTTTTGTAATAATAGTAATTTAATTTTTACTTTTTACTTTTTACAGTTTTTACTATTCACCATGATGTTGTAACTTCCCCAGCTAGGGTGAAAGGTAATTCTTTTACTGTTGCTATTTAGATTAATCTCCCTTAAAATTAATATATTAACTATTTAAAATATTGACTTAATAAGGGATACCGCTATATTGGTCGGTTGTTAATTTAATTTTAATCTGGTTTAAACCTGACTAATCACGGATACCGCCAGACTGGTTGGTTGGTTAATTTATCACAAGTTTATATATTATTTTATGGGAGATATCTAAATTAGTAGTAGTGAAAGTAATTCCTTTTACCTCAGCATTTTATTTTATTGTAATTTACTTTTCAGCTTTTTACTTTATGTCTTTTACTTTTATGAATTTACTAGTCCTAATTATGTGTTAGTTATCTGGGGTTGTGATGATTTTTAATATCACCGGTTTATAAGGGATTATTTTATAGTTTGGGTAATTCAAAGGTTTATTTATTAAGTCTTAAGCTTAATGCTTCTTGTTGTCTGATCACCAATAAGATTGATATGGTAAATCTAAAATGAACTAGACATAGAGATTTTAGATTTCAGCCTTAGACTTAATAGCCCACGATCTTCCTTGAGGATAGATAACCCTTTAATAGATTTCCTTACAGGATAGGAATATACCTGTCGGGCGGGGGTAGCCATAATTGGAACTTAAACTTAATAAATCCAGGTAATGTGGTTGACATAGGAATATGGTTCAATTGGGTTAAACTGGGTATTTGTGTCTGACCATCGACAGAGGCTTACACATAATTTAGTGTTCCAGGTTAATAAATCAATATATTACCCAACTTTAAGATAATCACTTCATCTTTTAAATGATATTAGAATGATTCACAACCCTGGAATCTTTGTGTCTTTTATTTTCTTTAGTATTTTCTTTTATCTTTTTATTTATTTATTTAGCAAATCTTTAATCAACCAAATCAATCAAGCAATCAATTCCATTCTCCTTTAATTAGATATTTGTAAATAAATAGATTCAATAATTAATAACAACAGTAGGAATTAAGTCCTCGTGGGATCGATATTTTTATACTACTTGAACGATACGTGCGCTTGCGTTATACGTGTGTGTTTACGCCGGTCAAGTTTTTGGCGCCGTTGCCGGGGACTTATATTTCTTGAGTTGTTAATTTTGAAGCTATCTAATTTACTTGTATCTAATTTTCTTTATTTTTATCTGTAATTTTTATTTCTTTCTTTTTATTTCAGGTTACTTAAAAATGGAACATTACTGGGAGATTGAAAGATTACGTGCTTTACAAGAAGATACACCCCACATCTGGGAGCAACAGTCCGGTTTTCTGAGGCCTGTTGTCGAGCCCAATGATTATCACTGGATGCCAGAACCAAGCAATACTACATTTGCTCAACATAATTCAATGTGGGGATGTGACATATGTAATGGTGACCACCCAAGCGATTATTGCGAATATAACTACCATCCAAGGTGGCAGAACTATCAAGATCCTTCATGGTATGACGAGCCATCACATTTCAGAGAGCCAAATTTTTCATCTTATCCACCATCTTCCTTCGATCCTTATCAAGAACCAGAATTATCCGAGGAAGATCAATTGATTCACATATTCAAAGAACAGACAGCTCGATTTGATGCACAATTTCAGAGTCAAACAGAATCCATACAGAGAATGACAGATCAGATCAGACAATTAACAGAGAACCAGAACTACATACCTCAAGAACCAATTCCAGATGACACTGATGAAGCCTTCAAGTACCAATCATTTCACAATGACACTTCAACAGAGGAGGAGGATGAGCAGTATCAACAACCAGATGTATCAGTTCAGGAGCCCGAACCGGCAAAGTCTCGATTTGACTTTTATTATTCAGATTCTGACGAGGATGAAGCTGAAATATTTGTACCAACTGCATCAAAAATTGAGGATGGAATTCTGTATCCTCAAAATGAAGATCTTGGAGATTCCTTTGCACAAATGTTTGAAGAAGATCTACCTGAACCAATCATTTCACTCAGATCAGAGGATGAAGACCCAATGTCAGACACATCTTTTCATCCTCAGGTGGAACAAGAAGCAGATCAAATGGAGGAGCAAATGTCTGACCTTAATAAAGATCCAGAGCATTCAGGAGAAACATCACTGTTTTGGGGAGTACAAATCAAAGATATCAACCAGAAGCTTGACAGAATGGAATTTCCATTCCAAGTCAAGCATCATACGAGACCTCCTGATTTTATTTCTTTCTTTTCAGGAACCACTGGAGCAACAAAAGTCAAAAAGGTGGCACGAGCATTGAATGAGACAAAATTATTTCTGCCATTTTACCGTTGGAAGAGACCCTTCAAAAGCAACGCTCATGGGATTGTCTTTAATCGGACATCCAAAACGACATTGAAACCTCCCTGACAAATAGATTTCAGTCACGTCTGGCTGAAGACGAAACATTTAGCGCTAGCAAGGAGGCAACCCATGCAATTTTGTTGTAATTTATTTTTTGTGAATTTTTTAATTTTGTGTGTTAGTTTTGCAGGAAAAATAAAAACGGAATTTTTTTTAGACAAAGCAAGCCAGTGCAAGCGGGATTTTCAAAATAAAAATTTGACAAAATCACGAAGATACAAAGTCAATCCATAAGAGACGGCCGAGTAAGGAGTCCCCTCTTGAGAGGCGTCCCTATGGATTTATCCGTTGCAAGACATGATTTTGCCAAAAAAAAAAAAAAAAAAAAATTCAGCGTCGCGACGCTGACTCGAAATCAGAGACATAAGCAGGGCGCTGGCAGCATCTCCTTTCACTCTTCATCTTCTTCATCCTCAACCAATCACCAACCATCACCTCAAAACCGAGACTCACCATAGCCTCACCACCAAGCAAAACCCCGTCCTCAACTGAGATCAGAGACAAAACCGAGAGCCACCACCCACCACGCACGATCCAGCCAGCCGAGACCCACCAAATCGAGAGCCATTGCCGAGATCTACCAGAAACCAGAAACCCATCTTTTCCACCATCGAGACAAACCGAGATCCACCACCGTGAGACCGCCAAAATCCACGACCGAAGCCGCAACCTTCGCCAAGTCAAACACCAAGCCTTCATAGAACCAGCCATCACCACCGCGAGCCACTACCTTCAGCCACCATCACCGAGAGATCCACCAGCCGAGACACCGCTAGCCGCGAACCCACCACTGCCAGAGCCGTCACTCAACAACCAACACACCAGAAACCAACAACCACCATCAAACCAAGATCCACCCCTTGCCGTGACCGAAACCCACCAGCCACCGAACCGAAATCGAGTGCCATCGTGACCGTGAACCTCACGACCGAGATCCACAGCCGCGAACCCACTCTTGCCGAAACCAGAAGCCATCACCTGAGACCAAAACAGAGAAACCGTGAACCACCACCGAGCCACCAACGAACCAAACCGAGAGAACCCACCACTGCCAAAATCAGAATTTGAGATTAACATTAATGATTTGATAAAAATTTGATTTGGTAATTGGTAAATTGATTTGGTAATTAAGTTTGAATTGTGGTGTGTTTGATTTGGGAATTTTGAATTACGAAGGGTTGGATTGTGGATTAATTTGATTCGTAGATTTTGGGAGCGAAGAGTTGAATTGGAGTGATTGTGGCATTTGATAGATTTAGGTTGTGTTGGATAAATCAAAAATTCAGGGGAGACTCTGTCGGATTTTTCTGAAAAATACCAAAGTTGGGATTTGATTGGTGATAATTTTTTAGGGTGAATTTTGGGGAAACTTTGAGTTTTTAGAGGTGATTCTGCCAAAATTTTTAATGAAAAATGGTCAAATAGCAATTGTGGTAAGAACCGTAATTTGGGCATAAATCTTAATCAGTAATTTTTCCTGTAAAAGTTCAGCTGACCAGGTATTATCTTCTAAGCTCTTCTTCTACTGTTTAAGACATTGAGGACAATGTCTCATTTAGGTTTGGGGGAGGGAATTAGTTGATTAATAGCTTGTTTTTAGTATGTGTGTTATTTTTATTTTTAGTTCAAAATTTTTCGAAAAATACAAAAAAAAATTGAAAAATTTTCAAAAATTACAAAAATATTTTGCATTTTTTTGTTTTTATTTTCACTAAAAAGGTGAAATTGGTAAGAGATAGCCGAGTAAGGAATTTCCACTCCTGAGATGTATCTCAAACCTATTTCGAAATAAGTTAATTTTTGTTTATTTCATTTTGAATTATTTAATTTGTGAATTCTCCATAAATCTGACTAAACTGAATCTTCTTATGTTCAGTTGACAGGTATTATGAACTTACATGGAAACATACGGACATGAGCTAAAAATTGAAAAGTTTATAATATTCCGTGCTATAGTTTAATTGGAGGAAGCATCTCAAATAGTGATGGAGTAAAAAAAAAATTAAATAAATAATAAAAAAAAAAAAACGTCCGAGATCCGAGTTATTAAGTCTGTAAGGGTATTTTAATACCTAGTGCCCTAAAACCAACTGGTTTGGGAGTCATTGGCCCAAAGCTCGTTACATGGATCAAAGATGCTGCAAAAATATATATATCTGAAGTCTGAGTAATTAAGTCCGTAGGGGTGTCTTAACACTTGGTGCCCTAAAGCCAACTGGTTTGGGAGCCACCGACCCAACACTCGCTATATAGACAGAAGGTATTGTATATAAATAAAAAATAGAGAAAAAATCAAAAAAGAAAAAATCAGAAAAATCAGAAAAATTACTCCATTGCTACAAAAAGGTGTGAAATCTGATAGAACTTTAGGACAAAAATATTACTCTCTTATCAACTGCACTTATGACTGTTGTGGGCAAAAATGAGTTGATTAATATTTTGTTGGCTGTGTATATGGAGAATGATAAAAATAATCGGAGAATTTACTTATTCGATAATTTAGAAAGAAACAAAACAACTAGTAACTTGGAGTAGAATTTTCACCTGATTAGTCACTAACTTTCTTTATTCTCTTTTCGCTTGTCTTTTTTCATTTGTGTGCATTAGTTTTACTACCTTTTTACTTTTGTAAAATGTTTGTGGGTATCATTGCTGTAAACCCTCACGAGACTACACTCATCCACTAGGGACACCTAGGGGTTTAAAGGCTTGTTGCATATGCTAAATGCAATCGTAATCCCTACGAAAATGGCTTAGTTAAATTTTGTTATGTTATTTTATTTTGTATTTTGCTCGAGGACTAGCAAAATGTTAGGTTTGGGGGTGTGATGAGTGGTATTTATATCACTATTTCCCACTCATTTAACTTAATATTTTGTATAGTTTCTTGAGTTTTGTGAACGTTTTGATGTGTTTTATTGTTATTTTGCAGATAAATAAAGTTTGGACAGTACTGGAGGCAATTTGGGGCAAAACCAGACAAAAATGCGTCAACAGGGATATTTTCATCTTTTGCGCGTCGCGACGCTGAAACACTGCGCGCCGCGACGCCCAGCGTGAGCCGAATCTGCTAACGTGCGCCAGGTCAACGGTAAACAATTTGAGAAGTTTTGACTTTGCTAAAATGCGCCGTCCCACGTGTCACCATCACATCCCATCTGCTAACATGCGCCGTGACACGTGTCACCATCATATGCTGCCGACACTCAGACTTGACACGTGTCGCCTCGTCATCAGCCACATCATCGGTCAACAAGTCAACCTTTCCACGCGTCATGCCACATCATCGTCCACGTCAGCAGGTCAACTTGCCACGTCAGCCTCAGCCAATCACAACTTGACACGTGTCGCCACGTGTCGCAATCCTATTGTGCCGACAAGTGAACAGTCAGCCGCCACGCCACGTCATCACCACGTCGTCGCCGCGTCAGCATGACGTCATCAATGACGTCATCACAATAATTGAGAATTAGCCGCCTTGACACGTGTCGCGTGAACAGTCAGCCTCCTTGCTACGTGTCGCCTTCTCATCGTGCCACGTCGACAAATCCAGCGTCGCGACGCTGAGGTCCTTGGCGTCGCGACGCGCGAACAGTGAAATTTTGCCTATAAATTCAGCGCGAAATTTCAGATTTCAACACACCTCTCCCTCTCTTGATTTCTCTCTAAAGAGATAGTTTCTCTCTCTAGAACTTTTATTTTTTTTATTTTTTTTTTAGTTTTTAATTTTTAGTTTTGTAAATAATTTTAATTACTTTTTGTAATAATAGTAATTTAATTTTTACTTTTTACAGTTTTTACTATTCACCATGATGTTGTAACTTCCCCAGCTAGGGTGAAAGGTAATTCTTTTACTGTTGCTATTTAGATTAATCTCCCTTAAAATTAATATATTAATTATTTAAAATATTGACTTAATAAGGGATACCGCTATATTGGTCGGTTGGTAATTTAATTTTAATTTGGTTTAAACCTGACTAATCACGGATACCGCCAGACTGGTCGGTTGGTTAATTTATCACAAGTTTATATATTATTTTATGGGAGATATCTAAATTAGTAGTAGTGAAAGTAATTCCTTTTACCTTAGCATTTTATTTTATTGTAATTTACTTTTCAGCTTTTTACTTTATGTCTTTTACTTTTATGAATTTACTAGTCCTAATTATGTGTTAGTTATCTGGGGTTGTGATGATTTTAATATCACCGGTTTATAGGGATTATTTTATAGTTTGGGTAATTCAAAGGTTTATTTATTAAGTCTTAAGCTTAATGCTTCTTGTTGTCTGATCACCAATAAGATTGATATGGTAAATCTAAAATGAACTAGACATAGGGATTTTAGATTTCAGCCTTAGACTTAATAGCCCACGATCTTCCTTGAGGATAGATAACCCTTTAATAGATTTCCTAACAGGATAGGAATATACATGTCGGGCGGGGGTAGCCATAATTGGAACTTAAACTTAATAAATCCATGTAATGTGGTTGACATAGGAATATGGTTCAATTGGGTTAAACTGGGTATTTGTGTCTGACCATCGACAGAGGCTTACACATAATTTAGTGTTCCAGGTTAATAAATCAATATATTACCCAAATTTAAGATAATCACTTCATCTTTTAAATGATATTAGAATGATTCACAACCCTGGAATCTTTGTGTCTTTTATTTTCTTTAGTATTTTCTTTTATCTTTTTATTTATTTATTTAGCAAATCTTTAATCAACCAAATCAATCAAGCAATCAATTCCATTCTCCCTTTAATTAGATATTTGTAAATAAATAGATTCAATAATTAATAACAACAGTAGGAATTAAGTCCTCGTGGGATCGATATTTTTATACTACTTGAACGATACGTGCGCTTGCGTTATACGTGTGTGTTTACGCCGGTCAGTGGCTTAGGTTAATTTCTTTTAAAGTTGTTTATTTCATTTTTTTTGTTGTTTTGCACAAGGAGTAGCAAAATGTTGGGTTTGGGGGTGTGATGAGCGGAAAATATATCAATATTTACCGCCCCTTTTACTTAATGTTTTGTATAGTTTCTCGAGTTTTATGAACGTTTTGATGTGTTTTTATTTATTTGACAGATAAAATAAAATCGGGACTCAATGGAATCAATCAAGATGAAATGTGGAATAAATAAGGGCAAAAACTGGACTTGACATTTGGATTTTGGAGGTTGGAAACTTGAAATTACGTTCTAACGAAGTACAATTTCAGAAATTTCAACTTTGCGCAATTTTCATATTTTGGCCATAACTGTTTATTCTGATATCGGATTGAGGTGATTCAAGTTCCAGATGAAAGAAGACTCAAGGATCTACAACTTCGATGTTTATAAGAATTTCGAATTCTGAAGTTTTCAAGACTGAAATTTATGAAAAATTTAAAGTTTGTTATGTGTAATTATTAAAATCATTATCAAAAATAAAAAAAAATGGAAAATGATAATTTACAATTGTCAAACTTCCACCAAACATGCTTGCATCTTTGGTGGAGCATTTGGTGCCATGTTTAGTAGAAACTGTTGGAAATACTAAGGTCACAAGGATCAATAAACAAGCATGAAACATAAGTGCGAATACAATGAGGGAGTTGCGGAAAACTCACATCGATCGGTTGAGCGACGCGGGAGGCAACAAAACTCGGTTTCTGCTCACTGTGAACTGCTCAGCAGTGGCTGATTTCCTCCTCCAAGAATTCGGCCATTGATGTCCTTGAACAAGCTCCAAGCTTCGTCAAATGATTCACGGCTCATTGGTGGACTTCCCGATCACCTTCGCATGTCTCTCGGAGTGCCAGCTCTCATGACTTTTGCCACAAAAATCAAGCACTTTTGCTTCCCTTAGCCCACTTTGGGCGTGTAAAGAGAGAAGAAGAAAGAGAGTGTTGTGTAATTGTTACAAAAAAATGGTAATATATATTTCAAAAAATCAAATACCAAAATTTTTGCCTCCAAAAATCAAAGCCATTAAAGGCTTCAACCACTCCCATCAATCCATCATTCCATCAATCAATGAATAGTGACTGGCATCAATCACTCAAAGTGAAAGACATTTATCACTTGATTGACGAATGATGTGACGCTAGATGTGACTAGCGATTTGACGCATGATTTGACTTGCGTGCCGCACTCGAATTCGAAATGCGAATGCACTCGTAAATAATCTCGGGCTCGGGTTCGCTAATTCCAAATTAACGAATTTTCCGTTGCAACGCAATTAAATCTAATTTAATTAAATAATCATGCCTAGCATAATTACTATTCACGTCGCTAACGAATTAATTCTAAATTAACTCGTTCGCCCAAATTAAAATCTAATTTTATTTCCGCGTTGAAATCCAATTTCGTTTAATATATCGAATATATTATTTTATCGATTAATTCCAAATTAATCGTTCTCTCTCTTTAAATGATATTTTATCCCAGATAAAATATCTCCGCAATTAATCCGAGATTAATTTTCTCTCTCATCATATTAATCCCAGATTAATTAAAAGTGCGAGTCATACGTCATCGGTGAATCTTTGGGAAGCGACCCATGAGATCCCCGGATATGTTGGTAGTAAATTCGGTCGTCGGACTATCCGAACACGTAAGTACCTAGTACTACGTTTATACCGATTTACAGAGACAAGGTTGGCTTCTAGCAAAGCGCCATGCCTGCCCAATTCTCCAGAAATATCCTTACAGGAATAAAGGATCTATATCAGGCGTAGTATACGTAGTATTGTGTATTTCGATCCAGTATCGGATGATCACATGCAAGGCCTGGGGCTGGTACAGTGTCTGCCCCGTATGAAGCATATATCGGATTACGAGCAACTAGTCTCTTTAAAATCGGATAATCATGACCAAGTCATATTATCCTGATGGTTGCAACCTTTTTAGAGAACCAGTTCTGTATCCCTGTGCGATCATAAACTCCATATGACTGGAGTGACACTTCCGTCTTGACATCACACCCAACACACTACGATTCTCGATATACCCAGAAGAGGCGTACTCAGAAACCGGTTAAAGCCCTGGACCACCAAAACCAAAGTATATTGATTGTCGCAAGTATTAGAGGTGTAAGTCTCAGGTTAATACCAAATACACCTACCCTGATTTCGAACTTCCATTGACACATAGTCATACTACCAATGAAACTCCGAGGGGGTCTATCCAAAGCGAAGCTGTTTCCCGTACCATCGGTAAAAAAATACCTCCTATTACACTTGCATGAGTATCATATACCCAAATATATGAGAACTATGTCGTTGTGCCCTCACAACGCGCACAAGTGTAATACTAGTCTTTTACGTATTTATCGATGTCCAATCTCGATAATACTCTGACTAGGGATATTTAATGATTTATCCTTCGTGGATTGATACTGTCTAATATCATTCTCAATCCAGGAACAAATCATAAGGACCTCCTATCATTTATATATCTTGGTGATCTAATCACAAATGATAATTGTCCAACAATTTCCCACTTGGCCTATAACCAGTCACTCGAGTGTCTTACACCCGAACTATGTACGGTTGGCTCAAACTGCTGAGGAAAGGCTTTCGTCAGCGGATTTGCATGATTATCATCTGATGCGATTTATTCGATCATCATATCGCCACGATGTATGATCCGAACGAATCAGATGAATATCGAAGTATGTAACTGGATCGTTGATGAGACCATTAATTCTTTAGCCTGTGCTGACGCCTAGCTCAGTTGCTAACAGAACTATATCTAATCTAATTAGATTTATTGTCGACCCAGAAGGCTTCTATTGCTGCCTCAGCTGTAGTAATAACCCGCATTTGTTGTTTATTCGGTAACAGTATCTTGCTTGGAAGATTTCCAGCTCACTGTTCCGTTGTTCAAACTTTATAGTACCGTTTTGTGACTTTTAATCATCTTTATCGGTTTAGAAAACTTGGAGCAGTGATCCCAGTCACTTCAAGTTCTCCATCTCCATAGATTAAGACAACATCCTTAGTTATCTAAGATACTAACAGATGTTCTTAACATCAATCCAGTGACTATCACTTGGATTGGCCTGATTGTGACTCCATATGCTCAAAGCGTATGAGACACCAGGTTACGTACATTTTTCAATGTACGGATTTCACGGAGAGTCTTCTCGAAAGCCAAGCTTTCACCGATTGTAATATGGGAATATCATTTCCAAGAAATGACATATTATCATTATTTTTAGGACATCATTGTCATTGCGCTCCCACTAACCTCCTTATATACACAAGAATCATTTCGTTTTGAATTAAATCATAAACTATTATGATTATATCAAAACGATAATTCCAAGAACCTATGCTTGCTTCAATCCAAACATGGATCGAATAACCTGCGAAACTTGTTTGCTTTTTATGGTACGACAAAACCGACAGGATGTTGTAAACATCCTCCAAAAAGTTTCCTTTTCAGGAAAGCGATTTTCCCGTTAAGCTGTCATATTTCATAAATGAAACATGCAGCATTTGCAAGCATTATCCAAATGGATTTACCATGGAAACAGGTAAGAGCTTGAATTGTAATCAACACAATGTTGATAACGATACCTTTCCGCTACAAGCCTAGCTTAGTACGTTGGTATGTTGCCATCCATGTATTTCTTCATTGAAGACTTATATAGTACCAATAGGCACAATGCCTTGCGGTACAACAACTAGTATCCAAACTTGTTGATATACATGGAATCCAATTCGGATTCATGACACTTTGTCATAATTAGGGAGTCGATACCTTGTATCACTTCCTCATACGTAGTCAGTTGGTATTCCTCAATAAGATTGACATCTTTTCGAGGTGAGATCAGAAACCCATACCCTAGGTCGTTTTCTGACTCTCTCCGACATACGTGGTTCTTGTGTATTCGAAGATTATGGTATAGTTTCATCCTAGATGAACTATTTATGTTCCATTAGGATTCGATGCCTGGAATAATATTACTCCGATTTTCATCGAGTTTTACTTTCCTCCCACTTATCACTGCATATCGGCATTCCTCTTAGGAAAACCACATGGCGAGCAACAATTACGTTGTTCTCTGGTGAGATGTATAAGTACAATACTCTGGTATCCATAGGATAACCTACAATTGGCACTTATCCAATTTTTGTTTTAGTTTGGTATCATCCAAACGCATGCCTAGCATTCCCAAATTTTCAGGAATGAGAAAACCCGATTTCTTTCCTGTGTCATATCTAATATGAAGTCTGTCAAACAGATTATTATGAAACCTTATTCTAAATAAGTGATGCACTGTTAAAGCGTATCCGTTGAAGGAAATGGTAGCTCAGAACGACTCATGATTAACCATATCATGTCCAACAAAATTCGGTTTATCCTATTCGGACACACCGTCAAACTGACGTGTTCCGGGAGGAGTCCTCATTGAAAGAATACTATACTCTTTCAAGTATATGAGAAACTTATTGCTTAAGTATTTTCCATTACGGTCTTACCATGACAGTTTAATACTTTAGCCGATCTGTTTGTCTATTTCGTGTCGAAACTCTAAAAGTTTCTGATTTGTGTTCTTCAAAAGAAACAAATAACCATAACGCGATGCCACATCCGTATAGGTCACGAAATATTCATATCCACCTCTAGCCTAGCTAGACATGGGCCCACTTATTTCACTATGAACTAGGGCTAACAGATCGGTGGCATTTACACTTTTACCAAGTAAATAGTGTTATAGGCACTTTGCCCAATAAACTAGATTCGTAGACTTTATTTGAATATGATCAAATCAGTCCTAGTACCCACTCTTCAAAAGTGTGGATATACGATTCTTGATTGATTGTGTCCCAGACAACAATGCCCCATTTAAGTTTCATCTGATCAAATCAGTTTGAGCTATTGTTTATCATGTTATATGTTTGAGATATATTTATATTCAAAATATAAATTCTGTTATTCACATCTAATGTGATTATCTCAATATCATCTTTATATATTGAAACACTTTAGTGTTCTAGAATATAAAGGTTCACCTGCAGCGGGTTATACACTGATATAGAGATAATGTATCTAGTCAAACTAGTTACATTATAACAGTTTCCAAATTTAGGTACACACCCGAAGGTAGTTCCTAAACTTAGGTATCTACGGTTGAAACAGCGATTTTCGTCCTGTTTCCAATCCGCAGATCAAATCTCAATTGAAGTCAGAATCCTGTTCATAACAGATTCTGAACATCAGTATATATTTATATACCACACTAAGTATCTAAAATCCAATTTTAATACTAGTAGTGAAAATAATATGACAAACATATTTGAAGTCAGAGCCTTGTTCGTCTTCAATTCCTTCATGTCTGCTGATTATCTCAATATCATCTTTATATAATGAAACACTTTAGTGTTCTAGAATATAAAGGTTCACCTGCAGCGGGTTATACACTGATATAGAGATAATGTATCTAGTCAAACTAGTTACATTATAACAGTTTCCAAATTTAGGTACACACCCGAAGGTAGTTACTAAACTTAGGTATCTACGGTTGAAACAGTGATTTTCGTCCCGTTTCCAATCCGCAGATCAAATCTCAATTGAAGTCAGAATCCTGTTCATAACAGATTCTGAACATCAGTATATATTTATGTACCACACTAAGTATCTAAAATCCAATTTTAATACTAGTAGTGAAAATAATATGACAAACATATTTGAAGTCAGAGCCTTGTTCGTCTTCAATTCCTTCATGTCTGCTTTGTCCAAACGGCAGTCACGCTTCCGCGATCCTGTTTGCCATATTTTAGGCAGACATTTTGGGATATGTCCTTTATCTTCCCAGAAGATTATAATGATTTTTCCTTTGCCCATTTTCCACATTCCATAAGCCTTTGGCCAAGCCTCGGGTTTCTAGAATATCGAAATAAGGTGCGCCTTGCGCTACTTGCCTAATTGCAAATTTTGACTTTGTCTCCTTGAGAATAGTCATTAACTCTCCAAGAGTTATTATTACAATTTTAGTACTTCTAAAATCTAAGTATAGATTTATGAAGATCCTTCAATTTCATTATCATACTTTAAGGATCTAATCCTTAGTTCTGATTCAGAAATTAAGGAGTCTACTACGACAAGCTTAATGGATTAAGCACTAAAGTTATCATTACATAAATCTTCCAAAGATTATGCTCGACTATTTGCTTAACTCCGGGATTTAGGCCTAATATGTTATTTTATCAAATAAAGTAACTTATTAGTTTTCAGAACTATCCTGAAACTTATATTCCCATTTTGAAAATTAAACCATTTAAATACATTTTCCCTAGGATTTTGTTTTAAATGTCAATCTTTCATTTTTATCTTGATTTTAATAGTCCAACTATTTAATCAACGATTTAGGTACTATTTATTATAATGATTACTATAGTCCAACTATTTAATCAACTATAATTAATTAAATCAAATATATTGATTACTATAATCCAATTATATAACCAACTATAAATGAATTATTTGAATACAGTCCAACTGTTAATTAAAACAACAATTTAAATATTAGTCCAACTAACATTTAATAATTTGACGAATGATATTTGATTGAGCGCGTATGGCAAGTCATTAAACGAATATTGCAAATTCAATTCTTGCCTCCCACTATTTTTCGGCGAGCCTCTAACCCTCTGTCGAGTACTCGGGAAACCGTGTTTCCTAGCGGGCTAGGATCCCGTTAAATATCACACAATCTTGACTTTGGCCAACAAATTATATGATAATTAACTAGGTAGATCTCTAAGATCAATTGGATCCAATCCAATTCCTAGATCCAGTAGGGGGACATCCAAGTCCGAAAAATATATCTTATATATGCCAATATATCCAATATATTACCTAACGGCACAACAAACTTAGTGATCCCAGTTAAGCGCGACCCATTGACCATGGAAAGCTTCGTAATCAATGTCGATGGACAAGAAGTGGTCTTGACTTTGGCCAACAAACCACAACTTGGACAAGACACCAATATGGAACAAAGCCTTCGTGATTCAAACACATCATCGATGGACAAAGGCCTTGACTTTGGCCAACAAGCCAATGTCAGTCTTAGATCTTGAGTAAGAATCACTCAATGGAAGGAAAAACGCTTAATATTTGTGAGGATTTTTCGCGTGCAAATTGGCAACCAATTTATTATCTTTGTTAAGGTCTCATCATCATACACCCATAAACATGCATTCTAAACACTTAATAAAGCGCGTATAAATAAATAATAATGATATGCGGATGGATACTTTACACAATGATCCTAGATCAAATCTCTCCCGCTAGCACATGTATTTACTTCTACCCGTTACACTACACTTCTAAAGAAACCTCATTTACATTGAGGGGAATAGGTGAGAAGAGAATACAAAGAATAAGGAGGTAATAAGGCTGGACACGCAGGTCCAATTAATAAATCAAATTTATTACAACAATTTCTAAAATTGCCCCACCCATCTAATATCCATCTAATATACATTATTCATGCATCGCAACCATGTATTCACACAAGCATGTTATCAATCAATCCAATCCAATTAATTAATCTGATAATTAGGGACCATCCAATGTTCAAACAACGATTTGATTTTGTTCGAGTCGAACTCGTTTTGCGAATAAGTACTCAAACTACATATTCTTGAATTAAATTAAACTACATCATTAAATCCAATTTAATATGCATTCAATTCTAATTCGCTATTTAATTCCAAATTAAATAGTACACTTTATTAACGAACCTTTACGACTTAAATTCCAAATTTAATCGCTACGGGTCTCAAAGGCCGATTAACATCCAACGTCGATTTAATTAAAGTCCAATGGGCTTTTAATTAATTTCTTGAGGCTTGGACTTTTGGTCAACTCGGGTCAAACCCAATAACCAAAGTCCAATCTGGGAGTTACCCCATAAGCCCAGAAATCAATTTAGGCCCATTAGGCCCAATTAAACTTTAAAGGTCTATTAGTCGCATTTGGGCTTTATGGAGGCGGTTTTGGGCCTAATTGGATCCAACCAATTTTTCCTAAACCCAACTTAGTACAACCAAGCCCAATAAGCCCAATAACAACTTTAAAGCCCAATTTCACAAAATAGGCCCAACATAATTAAATTACCAAATTCCAAATTCCCAATTTAATTACATAAAGTGTATAGCATTATTAATTACCCAAATCAATATTTCCAAAACACCAATTAGCCTAATTAATCATGCTCAATTACAACAATTAGTGTCCAACATATTTTGATCAAAATCAAACCCAATACATGTTATATCATTCTCGGCAATCATAGGGAATTTTAAATCGATTTTGATTTCAATCCAATTGAATTCACAATCAATATTAAATCAACATTCCCAATTTATTCAAGTCATCCAATGATCAAAAATCAAAAAATTCCAAGACATAGGGCAATTGACTTCTCGGCCAAGCAAGAAATTTTGGGGAAAAATGTTCCAAACACAATTTCTTCAAATTGATCCAATCAATCTTGAATTAAAACACATTTAAGCATATTCATTCATCCAATTTCATAAATTCATTCTTAACCTTGCTCTGATACAATTGTTGGAGTTTGCTAAGGTCCCAATGATCAATAAACAAGCATGAAACATAAGTGCGAATACAACGAGGGAGTTGCGGAATACTCACATCGATCGATTGAGCGACGCGGGAGGCAACAAAACTCGGTTTCTACTCACTGTGAACTGCTCGGCAGTGGCTGATTTCCTCCTCCAAGAATTCGGCCATTGATGTCCTTGAACAAGCTCCAAGCTTCGTCAAACGATTCCCGGCTCATGGGTGGACTTCCCTATCACCTTCGCATATCTCTCGGAGTGCTAACTCTCTTGACTTTTGCCATAAAAATCAAGCACTTTTTCTTCCCTTAGCTCACGGCAGTGAGCAGAATAAGAGAGAAGAATAGCCCACTTTGAGCGTGTAAAGAGAGAAGAAGAAAGAGAGTGTTGTGTAATTGTTACAAAAAAATGGTAATAGATATTCCAAAAAATCAAATACCAAAATTTTTACCTCCAAAAATCAAAGCCATTAAAGGCTTCAACCACTCCCATCATTCCATCAATCAATGAATAGTGACTGGCGTCAATCACTCAAAGTGAAAGACATCTATCACTTGATTGACGAATGATGTGACGCTAGATGTGACTAGCGATTTGACACATGATTTGACTTGCGTGCCGCACTCGAATTCGAAATGCGAATGCGCTCGCAAATAATCCCGGGCTCGGGTTCGCTAATTCCAAATTAACGAATTTTCCGTTGCGACGCAATTAAATCTAATTTAATTAAATAATCATGCCTAGCATAATTACTATTCACGTCACTAACGAATTAATTCTAAATTAACTCGTTCGCCCGAATTAAAATCTAATTTTAATTCCGCGTCGAAATCCAATTTCGTTTAATATATCGAATATATTAATTTATCGATTAATTCCAAATTAATCGTTCTCTCTCTTTAAATGATATTTTATCCCAGATAAAATATCTCCGCAATTAATCCCGGATTAATTTTCTCTCTCATCATATTAATCCCAGATTAATTAAAAGTGCGAGTCATACATCATCGGTGAATCTTTGGGAAGCGACCTATGAGATCCCCAGATATGTTGGCAATAAATTCGGTCGTCGGACTACCCGAACACGCAAGTACCTAGTACTACGTTTATACCGATTTACAAGACAAGGTTGGGTTCTAGCAAAGCGCCATGCCTGCCCAATTCTCCATAAATATCCTTACAGGAATAAAGGATCTATATCAGGCGTAGTATACGTAGTATTGCGTATTTCGATCCAGTATCGAATGATCACATGCAAGGCCTGGGGCTGGTACAGTTTCTGACCCGTACGAAGCATATATCGGATTACGTGCAACTAGTCTCTTTAATATCGGATAATCATGACCAAGTCATATTATCCCGATGGTTGCAACCTTTTTAGAGAACCAGTTATGTATCCCTGCGCGATCATCAACTCCATATGACTGGAGTGACACTTCCGTCTTGACATCACACCCAACACACTACGATTCTCGATATACCCAGAAGAGGCGTACTCAGAAACCGGTTAAAGCCCTGGACGACCAAAACCAAAGTATATTGATTGTCGCGAGTATTAGCGGTGCAAGTCTCAGGTTAAGACCAAATACACCTACCTTGATTTCGGACTTCCATAGACACATAGTCATACTACCAATGGAACTCCGAGGGGGTCTATCCAGAGCGAAGCTGTTTCCCGTACCATCGGTAAAATAATACCTCCTATTACACTTGCATGAGTATTATATACCCAAATATATGAGAACTATGTCGTTGTGCCCTCACAACGCGCACAAGTGTAATACTAGTCTTTTACATATTTATCAATGTCCAATCTCGATAATACTCTGATTAGGGATATTTAATGATTTATCCTTCGTGGATTGATACTGTCTAATATCATTCTCAATCCAGGAACAAATCATAAGGACCTCCTATCATTTATATATCTTGGTGATCTAATCACAAATGATAAGAGTGCAATCTCCTTTGTCACATAGTTAATTTGTACAACAACACCATGATCTGTACAAATAGTGACGCTATGGGTCATAATTGTCCAACAGAAATATTGGTGGAAGCCTTTATATTTGCCTATAAATAGCATGCCAAATTTGATGTAAAACTCATACTTTCTTCTCGGGATCTTCTCTGGAATACGAAGAAGATAGTATCTTGTGTGTTTAATTAAGTTTTCTTGTATTTAATTTTTAATTTAGTAATAAAATCTTGTTTGTTTTACTTAAAGCATGAGTAGGTAACTTCTTTCTACTGGGGTGAAAGGTAAAGCTTTTATTATAATAATTTAGATTAATTTCCCTTAGTTATAATATATAAATTATCTTAAAATTTGACTTACTTGGATACCGCCTTTAAGGTTGGTTGGACTTAATTTAATTTGACTTAATCCTGACTTAATTGGATACCACCTTTTTGGTCGGTTGGATTAAATTAAATTTGACTTAATTGGATACCGCCTATATGGTCGGTTGGTAATTCATGCAAACTTTATATATTATAATAAGGAAGATTTCTAAATTTGAATTAATAAAAGTGGTTCATCTAACCCTAGCATTTTATTTTATTGTTTTAACTTTTTAAATTTCAAATTTATTTTATAAGGTTTTGTTTATTTATGTCTTTAATAATCCTAGGTATGTGTTGTAACTAAATACCTTATCTAGGGTTGTGATGAATTCAAATATCACTGGTTTATAAGTTGGTTATTTTGTGTCTTGAGTGATATATTGGATTATTTATAGAGTTTTAATCTTAATGTTTCTTATTAACTGGCCACTAATAAGATTGATATGGTAAACTTAAAATGAGCTTGACGAAGGGATTTTAGGTTTCAGCCTTAGACTCAATAGCTCACGATCTCACCTTAGAGATTTCCTTCCAGGATAGACAATACCTGTCGAGCGTGGGTAGCCATAATTGGAGCTTAATCTTAATGAATTCAGAGTTTCTTGGTTAACATAGACATATAGTTAATTGGGTTACTTTGGGTGTTTACATCTGACCATCGACAGAGGTTTTTGCATATCTTCGTGTTCCAGGTTAATAAACTGATATATTACACAAATATAAGATAATCATTTCATCTTTAGAAGAATATTGGAAGGATTCACAACCCTAGATAGTATCATACTATTGACTTTCCTTTAATTTACCTTTGAACTGTTTTAATTACTTGTTTTTAGTTAAAATCACCATCCAACCAACAAACAATTTTAATTAGATACTTGTAGAATTTTAGCTTCATAATTTATAGTATAGGTTTTAAGTCCTCGTGGGATCGATACATTTTATACTACCTGAATGATACGTGCGCTTGCGTAACGTGAGTGATTTCACACCGATCACAATGCAATAATTGGATAGTTCAATTATGAACTCACTTAAAAAATATTAAATAATTGAGAATTATTTATTGATATAATTATTAATTTGATTAATAATTATATAATGTCACACTTTCGAAATATTTAATATATAGTTTTCATATTAATGATTATTAGATAATCATCTAATATAGGATTTGATTTTTACTTTAAATTTGATTTAATTCAAAATCAAATATGTAATTTATATCATGATATAAATTACATGTTAAATTTTAATTTCAAATTAAATGATATTTGATATTATATTTATTTTTGAAATTAATAATTTTGTTGTGACAAAAATGTCATTGGCCAATATTTATGTGTGATTAGGGTTATGATTAATTTTGTAAATGTACATTTAATTAACCTAAACCCTAGATATAAATAGGAAGTTTTTCTCTTCACAAACTAACTCTAGCCACTTTCTCATCTTTTCAATGAGATTGTAAATAGAGGAAAAAAAAATAAAAGAAAAAAAAGAAAAAAAAAAAAAAGAGAAAAGATGGAGAAAATTTTCTTAAGAAAATTTTTCTCAAGTAAGTTGCCTCGAGTCCACCCTCACAGATTTCTGATGGCGAGTCATAACACGGAAGATCTAGTGGTAGGCCGAATTCCATCACACAAACTCATGGCAACATTGATCAAATCGCACTACACACAGCAAATCAAACTCTATCACAAAGTGCGCATGTTATTATTCATGCATTAATATTTCAGTAGCATCATCATCTCTGCGTGTATTGTGTTTACTGCAAGGCTTGTGCGTGACTTTTGGCAAGGCTGGTGCGTGGCTATGTTTCATTTGTTGAGGGGCAAAGTGGCGTGAGCAATTAAGCAACACCATTACTGTATTTTAACGAAACCAAGGCGCTGGCTTCATGCATGTTGAAAGTATATTAACGTGAAAATATTATCAGCTTTCTTTAGAAGCTGAATGGTCACAGTGATCAAAACATAAAATATGCGCATATGATCAGAAGGAAATATGGGTCCATGGCTAATAAAGGCTCAGGCGTGTTTGAAGGCAAATATGGGTTTGTTCGGATCTGGAATTTTTGGTAGAAAAATTCTGGATTTATATGAGGAGAGTAGAAAAATTTTCAAAGTCGATCTCGTGTGCTTAAGCCGCTTCCACTTCCGCTGCGTAAGGGAAAGCGTTTCCTACAATTAAATCAAGACAAATACACCTATAATTACATATTTGTAATCACCAAAATATTCTCCAATAGTAGAGATATTTATGAAATTTCAACAAAGCTCTTGTGTGATTTTGAATTAATCCAATTAACCCAATTGGGTCAAAATAAAAAAATTAATGTTATCCAATAACACTTAATTATTTTAATTGATAATTATAATATCAAATATTATTTATTATCAGACAATATCGGCTACCCAAGTGCTCAACAAGTACACTTCATATTATGGGACTCTCTAAGTCCAAACACGTTCGTCATGTAAGTCTAACTTACATGTACACAATTCGGCCACCTCCGAATTCGCGAAGAACACGAACGACCTTTCTGAACTATACAAGTCGAGGTCATCACATATGTTTAACTATCCCCCTGTCGTAGTCTATCCTAGTAGTGCTTAGGAAACATCGATTACGCCGTCAAGTTTCCGAGGCGCACATCTTATGTCGACATGTCCACGATTATTTATGACTAATCAGGACACCATTTCTGATATATGCGATCCACCGTAGGTGATCATCTTTGGCCAAAGTCTTAAGAATCGTGACCTACTTACATGGATACCTAAACCCCTTTATGGTACACATACTGGCCAATGGATCCCATCTTGATACGCACTTATTTACAAGTGCATGATTCCACACCCAACGAACATCAAGCGGTCATACCATGAAAGGTCTCTGACATATATGGCATCAAACTGTGGAGGATCACACACAAAATCAATGTTATCCAATAGTCAAAGGATCACATATGCTACTCGACTGGAGGAGATTTCTATTGATGGTGGTGTATTTCCAACTATTAGGAATCACCTATGAGTCATTCAGTATTCGCTCCAATGAATACCCACATGTCTATACGAGCTTCCTTTGATCATGGTACAATAGGTTAAACAATTGGAACTCCAATTTCAATATACAACATGTGCTAGTCTTCTAGGTTATAGGAATTCGACAGTATTTCAAAACCAACAACTATGAATATTTACTTTAAGAATACTTTATAATAATAATATTATCACAATATCGGACCATCCAGTATCCAGTATTACTACATGACTATTTTAAGGCCGATGTCGTTCTCAGCATATTTATATATCAATCTAATATGCATAATGACATTACCATTAATAAGGTTGAAATGAAAATGTAGTTATTTTATTAGTAATAATAAAATATAATGTATAATATATTTTTCGGATTGGTGCTTCAAGTACTAACTTCAACAGGTTTTTCACATGCACATCCATTTCCTCAAATATTGAAAAAAATAAATTGAACCATTCCCTAGAGATATATGAAATATTCAAACAGGTGAATGTCAATATTTATTTGTTATATGCCATCAAACAGATATAATTTCATGCCAAATTTCTGAAAGACTTGTGCACCGTTAAAAAAATACATCAGGTAAGAAAGAAAACTTTTCTAACTGAACAGGTAATGTAACATCCCCAATCCGGAGATGTTATCGATAGGGAATAGGCCATCATATCCCCCCGAGCCTCTGACTCTTTGACAACTGCTAATCTCATTTCATATATAAACTCATGCATGGGACCAATGGCCAACTCATCAACATAAATGCACAACACTTTTCATACTACGTACTCAATTTACTACACATTACAACTCAGACAGTGAACACTTATAATGCATTACATATAAAATAAGAAACTGAGAGTGGAGGGTTAGATCGTTTGAACGATCTAAGTGAGTGGACAGTAAAAATAAAATAAGAACTCAAATGCTTTTTGAAACATCCATGGTTCTAAAACCAAATTTATCTCAAGTCATTTCTTTTGAAATATTTTTCCTTATTTGAAATAACTTTCTTTCTGGAAATCTTTTCTGAAAACTATTTTTGTCAGAAAATTTCTGAAAACTCTCATAAAACAGCATCTTGTAAAAACTCTTTCTTGAAATCATCTTTTCTGTAAAGCTATCTCTGAAAATCTGTTTTTGGAAAATCTTTATCTGAAATTCTGCTGAACACTTGACGCATGGGGGCGTTATCTATCGTCATCCCTCATACGCCTAACTAGAGCCAGGAGTGTAAATCCATGACATTGGGGCGTTACGTATTGTTGTCCCCCAAAACATGCCACTATTTGTCCCTAAAACTAGGGTCTAGGGGCGTTACGTATCACCGTCCCCCTAGCCCTGAAATCTGGTGGTCTTGGGGCGTTGCGTATCACCGTCCCCCAAGCCTCTGAACTAGAGTCGGGGTGTGGATCTATGATACCCTCCAGACTCTAAATCTAGGATCTAGGGGCATCTGTCATCCCTAGTCCTGATCTGTGTGTTCACTTGATATCTGAATTCGTCAATTCCATATCTGAGTCAAGTTACATACTGAGGTGGGTTTTCTCTCATACCTCAAAATCATAAAATCATCACTTTGCTAAATCATTTCTCAAATCATCTTTTATCAAAACATATCTGAAATAAAACTCGGCTAATGCCCTAAATGCATAAAATTAAGTCTGATATCAAAAATAATATAATGGAAATAACTTAAGGAAAGAGTGTTCACTCACTGATTTAAAGATCTAGTTGATGTTACTTCACTTCGTCGGGAATGATGTGGTTCCTACGATGATCTAAAATTGAGAAACTCAATTAGAATATAAGGTATGGGACATGTTTCAAGGTTAGACTAAACTTCTCAATTCTACTAATCCATCAATACTATATGACATGTTATGCTTGTGACTTGTCATATTGCGCGTATGTGTCTTAACATGAATAGTGTCATTTATATAGGGCAATTGGCTGGTTTTTTGGGATAAGATGAGTGGTTAGAATTGTGCCACCTTGCCCAATCTAGGCCTTTCTCGAATTTACTATAGCAGTCCACAAAATTTTGATTTTTGACTTCTTCGAGTTTGGAAAAATATTCAATATAAAGGTTATAGGTCTCGATATTAGCTTTCTGACGATATAAAATTCATAAAATTCAGAGTTCTTATGAAAATTTTATGGCCCAAATACCATGAGTTAATTGGAGTTGAACATCGTACCACTTCGTATCGAAATCTCAAAAAATTTACCGATTGTTCCCTCAGTCGTTTCATGAGTATATATGTGTCCAAATACAATTTTAATTATATAACACTCATCCTACAATGAAACAGTAGTCAAGATTACCAGTCGTTATAAATTATCCCCCCCCCCATCCTTAAATATGATTCATCCTCAAATCCCTTATGATACTAAACCATTTAGGCTCGACTTGGTTTGAAGGTACTTGACCTCTGCTACTCTTATCTCCATTTACTTTCTTTCTACTATTTTGCTCTATAACTTGATAGTATGACTTCTGAGAATCTCTTACCTCGATATACTCCATTTGATTTTTGTAGATGAATTTTCAACCCTGGGGAGTTTGTGCCATATCTCTAGACTTCTCACAGAGGTGTCATTCTTAATGAAAGTTATCCTTCATAAAATTCAATTTATCTCTTGTTTTATATTATATAACGTCTTGCAGGGTGTACTAGAAATACTCAATTCCTCATAATATGGGCTTAGGTTCCCTTCGAACTGGTGCATGTAACACTCGTCCCACAATGAAACAGTAGTCGAGATTATCGATCCTTAAAGGAAAGTTACATTCTCTCGACCAATAATGCATAAAAATACTAAGACCTGGTTGTCCAACTATTTCATGCATTAGCGGAAATCATAAAATTGAACATGTATTGTTTGATCTTGGAGTTAGTGCCAATTTGTTTCCATTTTCGGTTTACCAACAACTTAATATTGGCGAGTTAAAACCAACTTAACTAATCTTTTACTTACCGATAGATCAGTCAGGGACCGAAAGGAAATGTGGAAGACATGTTATTACAAGTCGATAAATTCATATATCCTGTGGATTTTATTATTTTGGAAACACAACTTGTAGTAGACGGTTATAAGCCAACTGCAATACTTGGTCGTCCATTTTTTGCAACAGCTAATGTCTTAATTAATTGCAGGAATGGAATCATGAATCTATCATTTGGCAATATTTTTGGGGTTGGTGCTCAGAGCGCCAATTCCCGGTTGTATTTCCTAGAAAATATTATTGTAAAACGTTTTATTATGAATAAAATAAGCAGTTTATGTAATATAATATATCTTTTAATATGGTAAAGACGTAATAGACCTTAGGATGATTAGTCATGATATTGTTGCAAAAGCGTTGTAACTGACATTGAGTTGTATCATGACGTTGTCATTCTCAGGCGGTTCCTGGTCAAGGTTTACACTACTTGGTCAGTAAAGTAAACTCGTTGAGACCGGTACATGTCGTATACTGGAATATATGATTCCAATGGTTTCTCAATGAACCATGAGTCTTGGGGACTCGTATAGACGTGTAGGTATTTATAGCGGATAAACACTGAACGACTCACCGAAGATTCTTAATGGATGATACACCAACGTCAATAGGAATCTTCTCGGGTTGAGTAGCATTTGTGATTCTTTGACTTGAGATACCACTGTGGGCACATGAGACATCTTCCACACTTAGATGGCAGTCACGTCACCGATCTATTTAGATCAGACCTCCGCCTATTTGTTGGGTATGGACAGATCCTCAGGGTGTCATGTGTGTGTCGAGATAGAATCCGTCAGTTCTGTGTACAGAGCATAGGTAGTCCATATATGATTAGCAATCATATAAAAACCATGAGCCTGTGATACATTTTAGAAGTCAGTTCTAAGTGTTCTTTTAGAGATTGCTAATAGAGACGTCGACGGGATTATCCCTATAGAGATTTGACGTTTACATCTATATCTCTGGGATATATCCAGATACCTGTGACAGAGGAATTATACATTTTCCATGATCTCGACCTGTATGATTCAGCGAGTTGATCTGTGGTCGTCATAATTTACGGGTGGGTAAATTATGGACACGAAATTGGATTTCATGACAGATATGTCTGAATCTAGAGAGTCTCACTAGTGAAATATACTCGTAGAGCAATAAGGAAACTTTTATGAATAATACTGATTATTTATAAGTCGTTTAAAGGTTAAACGAAATATACATGCAAATGGACCTAATAGTCATTTCCTAATTTTTGTGTATTTGCATTTAATGATAGATTTTATCAAATACACATTAATTAATTGTCAAATTGAGATATTTGACTAATATCATAAATAAATATGTATTTGGATATTCATTAAAGTTGTAATGATTTGAAATACAAGTTGATAAAGTAAGCTTTAATGAAACAAATTGAAATATCTAGATATTTTCCTTTACTTCAAATTCGGCCAAGCCATTTTTGTGAAGTATAAATTGTTTTGTTTCATTTTTAGGGTTTCGTAAGTTCATTAGACACAAAATAAACAAAAAGGAAGTTGAGAGAAAAGTTTGAAGGCAAAAGGAAAAGGCTTAGAAATCTTTGGTATTTGTAAGTTTTTCTTTAAAACTTTCAACATGAAAATTATTTCTAACATGCTTAGCTTCAATATGTGTTGCTTTGATGTTGTCTCTTCTATTATAGTTTGTGTTTAATTGGTTGTGAACTTGAATGAAAGATGTATGCATGTAAGTAAGCTTGAAATGGTTTCAAAGGCTTACTTTTGATTATTTGATCATCAAGTTTCCATTCTAAAGTTGTTGAGCCACTCTTGGTGACCTAGAATTTTTCTAGAGTTATTTCAAAGTGGTGAGACTTGTTTTGGTGTGGTAAAGAATGAATTAAAGTGTTGGATTTTAAAGATTTGGTTATATTGGTCAATTTGATGAAATTGTAAGATTAGGGTTCTTAAGCCCTTCCAAATTTGGGGCTTTTCATATATGTGATGTATTATGGAGTTTATATAATGCATATAAATTTTTGGGTTGATTGGATTTGATCTTGGCATGTTTTGAACAAAAAGGGTCTAAATTACAATTAACCAAAAATTGGAGGTGCTCGCGGTAATTGACTAAAATTTGGGATGTGATTGCAATCTGATTTTAATGAGTTAGACTTGTTAAAAATCATTTTAGAAATGATTTAGAATCATCAAAAATTGTATTTGACAATTTTTGGACTAAAATGATCATTTTGCAAAGTTGTGGCCAATTCAGTAATTACCCAGAAATTTGATCTCTTGTGTAATTTTTCAGAATTTAATAATTGGATAATTAAATAAATAATTTTATTTAATTGATCCAAGAAAAATTTTGAAATCGGAAAATTTTGATTTTCCGCGATTCCGCTGCGTTACCGAATTTTCGTCATAAAACCCCTATAAAATGGTATCAGAGCGAGTCTGATTCTGGACACCCTAATATGATTATGCCTTTTAAATTCAATGTTTAATTTAATCTTTACTTGATGCATGCATGTGTTTATTTAATTTGATTAAATAAAGTAAAAAACATCTTTTGCGGAAAATCCCCAATTAATAAGGTTTATGTTAATTATCTATTTGATGCATATTACATGGTCCGTCTTGTCAATACGGTTTATGGATAATTTTTTGTGACTACATCCGAGACCGTGCCAAAGCTATGAGGGTGTATCCAATAGAAATTTATTTATGCCGGATTTATATCATTTACTAGATAAATTCAAGCGAAAACGGAATCCTGAACGTGACAAAGCTGTCAGGGTTATAAAAGTAGCTTGAGTTTATCATTGACGAGTTTAACCTTGGTACGTCTCCTTGTGAACGTGCCAAAGCTGTCACAACGAGAAACGACAAGGACCGAAAATCTAGGAGTCACTATTGAGTGATTGACAAGGAGTTGTCTACCTGATGAATATACGTAGGCGAGACCGTGCCAAATCTGTGAGCTGAAATATATTCATGGGATCCACCTTCACTATTTGTATTTAATTTAATTATTAAATCTTTGTATTCTATTTGGGGATTACAGTATTGCATGATTTAGTGGGAGAGGAATTTTTAGATTAAAAATTCATGATCTAGTTAATGCTTTTGATATTATATGAAACTGGTTTGTATCTGCTAACCGTTTTTTGTGATCTATAGGATAGATTTGCGATGGCGGCACCATCAACTAATCAGTTTGCACGTATGTTGGTTACGAAAAAACTCAAAGGCGCTGAGAACTTCGCCGATTGGGACTTGGATTTAAGGATTGTCCTTGACTCTGAGAAGTTGGGATATGTTCTTGAGGGTCTGTTGTCCCTTGCTGTGTCTGAGGACGCAACACCAGAGGAACACCAAGTTTTCCAAGCTTGGAAAGATGATGATTTAAAAGTTAAATCATACATCTGAAGTTCGCTGACACCGAGACTCAAGAAACAATACTATGGAATGAAAGATGTGTATAGTATGATGATGTGATTAAGAGAATCGTTCATGAACCAAGAACAAATTATTGTTCACAAAGTTACGATGGAACTGTTCCATGCACGACTGGACGAGGGGCAAGCTGTGAGCTCGTATGTTCTTCACATGATCGATTTGATCGATCAACTGAGGTAACATAATCTCTATCTGAATGACATTCTCGGTAGGAGTGTCATTCTTGGTTCGCTCCCAGCTTCATATCGCCAATTCGTGATGTACTTCAACATGAATGGGATTATATGTACCTACCATGAGCTGCATAAGATGCTGATCACGAAGGAAGAGTACCTAAGGAAGGAAGTACCGACTCGCCCTCTGAAACCTACTTCACTTTCTGCTTCTTCCCAGACCTAGTTAAAGGGAAAGAAGACGAAAGCGAATAAGAAGAAGGGTTTCGGTTCTCAACCGCAGGGAAAGATAGCAAAGCCCAAGAGGGCTTCCGTAGACAAATGCCATCACTGCAGCAAAGTCAGGCACTGGAAAAGGAACTGTCCTGACTACATTGCCCAGATAAGGAGGGAGAGAGCATCTATATCAGGTACATTTATTTTTCCAGTTATTGATATCTCACTGGCTTGTGAAGCTGTTACATCCAGCTAGAATTTAGATTCTGTTTGTCCTGTTCACATTTGCAATTCATTACAGGTGCTGAAGGAAAGTAAGAAACTGAAGCCTGGAGATATGCAATTGTGTTTTGGGAGTGGAGACTCTCTGGATGCAGTTGCAGTGGGAGAATGCGAGATCCCTTTGTCGAATGGGAAACTTTTATTATATGATTGCTACGTTGTACCGGGATGTGTAGAAAATATTATATCTCTTTTTGTATTAGATAAAGAAGGTTATCGTATTAATATTAAGAACAGTTCTTTGTATTTATATGATAAACGTAATATTCAGATCCTTTTGTTGTCCAAATGAGCATGGTCATTACATATTGCATACTTCTAAAGATATTTTAAATACTGGGATTAATAAAAGTAGTTTACTTGTTGTTAATAATACTGAACTTTGGCATATGCGGATAGGTCATATAGGCGTTAAACGCCTTACCCAATTGGTTATGAATGGTTTGATACCAGATCTCACCATTGAACCCTATCCAACTTGTGAATCGTGTATTCAGGGTAAGATGACCAAAGCCCCATTTTCTGGTGTTGGACACCACGCCACTAACTTACTGGAACTCGTACATTCTGATGTATGTGGTCCACTAAGTCAGACTGCTTACAGTGGTTATTCGTACTTCATTACCTTTACTGATGATCTGTCACGGTACGGTTATGTCTATCTGATGCACATAAATCGGAAACCTTTGAAAGGTTCAAAGAGTTCCGAAATGAAGTAGAAAAATAGACTGGTCAATATATTAAATGCCTTCGATCCGATCGAGGCGGCGAATATATGAGCAGTGAGTTCATGAATTATATGAAGGAGAATGGGATTCTCACACAATATACTCCTCCAGGTACTCCACAACACAATGGAGTGTCTGAGAGGAGAAATCAGACTTTATTGGATATGGTCCGATCAATGTTAAGTTTTACAGATTTGCCCTATTTCCTATGGGGCTACTCACTTTTAATAGAACATCTTTTGAATAAGATTCCTTCAAAAGCTGTTCCTATGACTTTGTATGAGATATGGACCGGTAGGAGACCAAATCTTAGTTATATTATGGTTTGGGGCTGTCCTGCCTATGTCAGGATGACTCAGCCAGATAAGTTTTCACCTCGAGGGCAAAAGTTTAGGTTTGTTGGATATCCTTCGAACACGAAGGGATGTTCTATGATACCGAGCATCGAAATGTGTTCGTAGCTCCCTTCGCAAGATTTCTAGAAGTAGAATTTTTGTCAGAAATTTTTGGGATATGCCCTATACCCAACTTATGGATGGGCTATATGTACATGTATTTGTAATATTTTCATTAATTAATAAAATGGCAATCTTTATTATACTTGTCTTACATAACTTATATGGATCATCAACACTGTAATAAAGCCCTTGGAGTAATAAGACGATGGCTTCCACGCCTTATGAGAATCATTAATCTTAAATGTTCCTAGTCATAGTTTTGTGAATAATCTGGGCGTTCACAAAGCGGAAAGACTAGCATGATGATATGATCCGCCCTTAAGTGGGGTAGTCGATCTCATAGGCTACTAGCGGAGATCCGTCCGCTTGGTGTATCACATGGATGCATGAGTTGCTCGTGTCCATCGAACTGACCGCCAAAGTTTTCATATGGAGTGTTTATCCCATGTGTCTGTGAGAACTTTCATGTATCGATTATATGACAAGGTCTTAGACTTGAGGTCTTTACTGTATTATGTGTGGATCAAATAACTTTGACATTCTACTTCCCCAGTTCAAAAGATCCGGTCATAAGGGTATGATTGGGTCATTTGTTGAAACACATGAAGTTTGTAAAGATACAACAGAGAATCGCCACTCTCTCGGATAATATTTTCTTATAAGAGTAGTATTCCAGTTCGCGGGTTGATATCTGTGATCAGTGCTTGAGACTGTGGCCACAGCGGAAGAATCATGTGAGATTCTTGGGTTAGCCCGATTCATGACACTATCAACATCATACATTTGACCATATGGGTAGACATTCTCCGTACCCTAGGTCAATAGGTGGGGATACAGTGAGGCGAGGGACCGTATCATATTTAAATCGCATACAGAATGGGTATATATATTTTTCCTTCTCATTTGGGGGCCTTGGCATGTTGCTGAAAGTCAACCTTGGTCATTGAAATCGAACGACCATCTGATCAGAGGATAATTTATGTTCGATTAAATTATCACGATTCATTTCATGTCCAACTTGAGGGGAACCCAAAAGGTCACACACAACAAAGTCGAAATCAATGGTTAACAGTGCACAATACATATTTAACAGCATATATGATTGCTATAGGAATTGTTCATAAATGGTTCAATATGTTTAATTATTGAACAGATCATTTATGAGGTTCCATAGTGGCTTAGGGATTGGTGAATGAAGATAGGGGCACTTTGGGAATTGGAATAAAAAAATATTATTCACGGGAATAGTACCACGTGAATAGTGCCGCGTAAATAGTAAAATATTTTTTTGTTATTTTTGTTATTTGTTTTGAATTCGAATTCGGCTCAAACTCTTATTAGGGTTTTATAATCTCATTAAACCACTAAATTAAAATCTAATGGCTAAGATTAAATTGGCTTTTATCCCACATCGGATTCTTAATTAATTTTGTTATCTTTGGAGCACTATATAAACAAACCCAAAGAATTTTTCACAAATTTTTGCACCAAACCTTTCAAATCTTGGGTTTATATAAGTGAGCAACTCTAAAGTTTTAAGAGTAAGCCACTGATTTTGAGGATCCTTAAGTCTAATTGACTAGAAGAACCTCGAGTTAAATGTTTTGAGGTATTTGCCTAGGCTAGCACCAATGGTAAAATACCCGTGCACTCAAGGCGTAGTCTTGCCGTTGAGTTTTGGCTTTGGTGTGTGCATCTTTGGAGGCCACACACACTTGGGTGGCTCTTTGGAATGTGGAAGAGCTTACTGAGTTCGAGAAAAGCTTGTAAATTGGAAGGAGGACTGGAGGAGTCTACAGTTCAAGTAAGTCTTTTTCTTTCTTTATTTTAATTAGAGTTCTTATGATAGTTAGCATGTTTAGGTTTATGTTATTTGCATGTTTTATGAGTTTTATGCTTAGAATATATAGTAACATGCCTAGGCTTGTAGAATAATCAAAACAAATGGGTCTTGGGCAAAGGGAAAGCGGCATCATAATTTTAATTATTTATTTTTCCGCTGCGTACTTGCGGCCGCTTCCCAACAGTGGTATCAGCACGCCATTTTTGTTTTGATTAGAGTTCTCACTCATTTGAACTCAAAATTGGGTGTTTAAAATCTCGTTGGAAAGATAACACCCTGAACTTAATTTTAGGCACAAGTTTTGCATGATTCGGTTAAGATTTGACTTGTGAAATTGCATTTAAAGTTTACTCGTCTGCAGAAAAACGTGAATAGTAAAATTATTTGAATAAAATAAAATGCAATATCATAATTAAATATTAATCAAATTTATTTAATGCCTAAAATAATTCCAACATATTAAAACTCATATGCTTGATGATTCTATGTATGATTATAATTGGCATGATTATTTTAGGGTGCAAGCATCTAGAGACTTTCTAAGATATAGAGAGTGTATTGCTTATCCCTTAGCTAAGTAATTATTCCGTGATGAACTTAGAGATTTATTACCTTTAAGGCTAATAAATATAAATCACTTGTTTATAATAAAAGACATTATAAAAGATACAAGTGGGGTGGGACCAAGGCGATAATAAAACTTTCCAAACTAAAGTTAATTTAACCAAATGTATTACTAGAGTTAGATAATGATTTGGTGTCTTCCTTCACTCACTACCTTTTTATAGCCAAAAGGAAAAGCTGTGAAGACATCTAGATAATCATTTACTCAAAGCTTACCTTAAAGCATATTTAAAATGTTGGACTAATTTGGAGGATCTATTGTTTATTCATGTCACCAAGGGGATAAGAGCCTAAGAGGTAAGGGTATTTAAGAGAGTTCGCTCCACCCTCCCTCTGGGGAATTTTCAATGGAGGAATCCATTTGACAGTTATTCACTTAAACTTGCTAAAATCCTCAATAATAATTTAAGTCTAAAATTTGCCTCCATTGTAAAGTATAGAGCCAAAGGGTTTAAACCGTATTGGCAGGACTAGGCTTTACCAGACTGACCAATACCAATTTGTCCCTAAATCGTACTATTGACAATGGTTTGACTTTTCTGAGTCATAAGACATAGCGACCCTTAGGCGTGGTCTTATAACTTAGTGGCAAAGATTGGGTGTCCACAAGGACTAGCATAAGCTATGACATGTTTGATTGCCCAACCCAATGATCAAAGAATTGTGATTTATATCATAAATTGGTTGGGAACCTACCTAATTATCGTATTTTATAACGACCAGCCCTAGTCAGAGTTATGAAATGATGATAATGGGATCCTTGCCCACAAGAAATCCATCATATTGGGGTTGATATGATTTACTTAAAATTTTAAAACAATTGAGTGGGAGCAAATTCATAATATTAAAAGCTCATGTTATTATGAAACATAACTTAAAAACATATTCCTAATTTTAACATTCTTTCTTAACAAGTGGGTTAAAATATTTCACAAACATTCAAATGGCAAACAGAGTATCACTTCGTTCCATCCTTGATGAGCATAAGCTCAAAGGGGACAACTACAATGATTGGTTTAGAAACCTTAAAATTATCTTATGACAAGAAAATATTTTCTATGTTCTTGAAAGACCATTTTCCCATGAACCCGCAGAAGATGCTGACCAAAATACATTCGATGATGATGAGCAAGCAGTTTGCATAATGCTTGGCTCTATGTCAGACAAACTTCAGAAAGCTCACGAAGATATGGATGCTCAAACCATCATCTTTCACTTGAAGGAGTTGTATGTAACTTCCGTTCATACCGTGAGATTCCAAGTGTCATGTGCCTTATTCCAAACAAGGTATAAGGAATGATCTGTTAGTGGACATGTGCTTAAGATGATTGGCCACATTGAAAAATTGGCCAACCTCGGGTTTATCATGGATCATGCGATATTTCAGGATCTAATTCTTCAGTCCTTACCAAAATAATTCTCTAACTTTATTATGCAGTTTCATATGTCTGATAAAGAAGCTACTTTAGCAGAATTGCACAATCTGATAAAGCAACCAGAGAAGGACTTGAAACCAGAGCTTAAAACCTCCATCATGCTTACGGGTACGGACCTGAAGCCACGAGGCCCAAAGAAAAATAAGGCCAAGGCCAAGGCTCCAGATCACCTAAAGCCCAATGGTAAGGTGGAGAAGAAAAAGGGAAAGGGGAAATGTTTCTTTTATGGAAAGAAGGGTCATTGGAAGAAAGACTGCAGATCCTTGAAAGCCAAGGAAGTTAGGGAAGCCCAAGAGGGCAAGAAGCCCAATGCTTCAGGTATGTTGTATATGATTGAACTATATTCTCAAAACTTTGAACCTTCTACTTGGGTGTTTGACACCGGTTGTGGGACTCACTTGTGTAACAATATGCAGGGCCTGAGAAACAGTAGGAGACTCCATCATGGGGAGGTTGACTGACGCATGGGTAATGGAGCAAAACTGGATGCATTGTGCGTGGGGACTTATTCATTAGTTTTGTCAAATGGTTTAGTTTTAGACTTAGAAGATTGTGTTTATGTACCTTCTCTAGTAAAGAACATCATTTCAATTTCTTCTTTATGTAATATAGGCTTTTCATGCCTAATAAGTTGTAATGAATGTTCTATTTATTTCAATGAAATAAAATATGGAGATGGTATTTTGAATAATGGTATCTATGTCTTACAAACTAACAAAGGATGTTCAACCTCTAATATATACAACGTTAACTCGAATAATCTCAATGAATCACTTCTATGGAACAGTCTCTTAGGTCATATCAGTGAAACAAGATTAACTAAGCTACATAAGGATGGGTATTTCAGACCCTTCAAATATGAACCTTATGGAACTTGTCAGTCTTGTTTACTTGGTAAAATGACCAAATTACCCTTCAAAGGTAAAGGACAGCGTGCAGCGGAGACATTAGAACTCATACACTCTGATGTATACGGACCAATATCAATCACTGCTAGAGGTGGATTCTCCTACTTCATTATCTTTATCGATGATCACTCGCGATATGGGTATTTGTACCTTATGCGGGTCAAATCTGAAGCCTTTGAGAAATTCAAAGACTTCAAAGATGAAGTAGAAAACCAGCTTAATAAAAGTATTAAGTCACTAAGGTCTGACCGAGGTGGTGAATACTTAAGCAACGAATTTCAAGATTACTTGAGAGAAAATGGTATTATTTCCCAGTGGACTCCTCCGGGAACTCCACAGCATAATGGGGTCTCCGAAAGGAGAAATCGGACATTATTAGATATGGTCTGATCAATGATGCCAGACACGGATCTACCTCTTTCATTTTGGGGTCTTGCTTTAGAAAATGCAACACTACTACTAAACCAAGTTCCTTCCAAGACTGTTAGTCAAACACTATATGAGTTATGGTCTAGGAAACGTCCTAGTCTTAGTTATCTAAGAGTTTGGAGATGTGACGCATATGTCAATCTCACAAAAACTAACAAATTGGATGATAGGGCAGTTAAATGTAAGTTTGTAGGACATGCCTTAAACTCAAGAGCATACGTGTGCTAAATTTCTAGAGAATGAATTCATTCTCAAGAAATATAGTGGGAGTAGACTTGACCTCGATTGGGTACGAGAAGAACAAACTAACATAGAACTAAACCCCAGGCCCCTCAAAAGGGCAGCGACGGAACAACCATAAGGTTATGAACTCAGAAGGTCTGGTAGGGAAAGACATGAGCCTGAAAGATATGGCTTCCATATTGATGAGGAACATGATCAGGTCATTGATAATGATGATCCCACCAGTTATGAGAAAGTAATCCGTGACATTGATTCAGCCCAGTGGCTTGAGGCCATAAAATCCGAAATAGACTCTATGTATCAGAATCAAGCCTGAGACTTGGTAGATGCACCTGAAGGGATAAAATCCATAGGCTGCAATGGATTTACAAGCGTAAAACAAATACAGAAGGCAACATCCAAACCTATAAGGCTAGGTTGGTGGCGAAAGGTTATAGACAAATCCAAGGAATTGACTATGAGGAAACCTTCTCGTCTGTTGCAATGATAAAGTCCATTCGAATTTTACTGGCACTAGCTGCACACTTTGAATATGAGATTTGGCAGATGGATGTCAAAATAGCTTTCCTTAATGGGAACCTCATAGAGGAAGTCTATATGACACAACCTGAGGGGTTTGCATCTAAAGATGATTATAATAAAGTATGCAAGCTTAAACGATCCATTTATGGACTCAGAAAACCTCCAGAAGTTGGAATAAAGATTTGATGAGACAATCAAAGAATTTGACTGTTGGTAATTCTAAGGTCCCAAGATCAAATCAAGACATGAAATAATGCGTGAATACATCAACGGAGGTAGCGGAATACTCACATTGATCGGTTATGTCGATTTGAAGACGAATCAAGGCCAAAAATACTGCCTTTGTAAGCCCACTGCAGCAGTCCACTGTCCCTGCAAAACAGAATTTCGGGTCTCAAAACGAAGCTCCAAACTCCGTCGGATGAGTCCCGCCTCATGGGTGAACCTCCCTACCACCTTCGCAAGACTCGTAGTGTGCTAGCACTTGCGGTTTTCACCATGAAAACCCAACTCTTGCTCCCCTTATTCACGCCCAAACTGGTTCAAAACCAGTGAAGAATAGCCACACTTGGGCGTGAGAGAGATGAGAGATTTGAGAGAAAAATGTGTTTTGTGTTAGTTAAAATGATTTACCAAAAATCAATTTATATTTATGCCATAATATTTATTAATAAATAATAAAATTATGACACAAAACATGCAATGGCTTAGAGTGTCAAACACTCAATTTCCATGCAATAACATTGAGTGCATTCTACACTATCAACATGCAATGCATTATCAATAAAATAATTCATACAATGACATGTGTCATGTGGGCCCCACACGTTTCCAAATGAAAGTGGGCCCACGTGCACTCACGCGTTCGGGTTCGATATTTCCGAAATACCGAGCTTACGTCGCGACGTTAATTCAATCGAATTTAAATAAATAATTGCGCATGGCGAAATTATTATTTACGTCGCTAACGAATTAATTCTAAATAACTCGTTTGCCCGAATTAAAATCTATTTTAATTCCGCGTCGAAATCTAATTTCATTTAATATATCGAATATATTAATTCATCGATTAATTCCAAATTAATCGTTCTCTCTCTTTAGACGACATTTTATCCCGGATAAAATATCTCCGTTATTAATCCTAGATTAATTTTCTCTCTCTTCTTTATAATCCCAGATTATTCAAGAGTGCGAGTTGTGCGTCATCGGTGGATTATCGGGAAGCGATCCATGAGATCCCCGGATAATCTGGCAGTAAATACGGTCGTCGGAGTATCCGAATCACGTACGTACCAAGTACTACGTTCTACCGATTTACGAGACAAGGTCGACTCCTAGCAAAGCACCAAGGCTTCCCAAGTTCTCCGGACATATTCATCAAAGAATATCTAGATCTGTATCAAGCGTAGTATACAATTGTATTGTGCGTATCGGCCCAGTATCGGATATCACGTGCTAGGGCTGGGGCTGGATAAGTGTCTGCCCCGTCCGAAACACATATCGGATGTCTGGTAACTAGTCTCTATAATCGGATATTCATGACCTGGTCATAATATCACGATTGGATGCGCATCATTTAAGAGCACTAATACCGTATCCTGCGTGACATCATCTCCATATGTCTGGACTGACACTTCCGTCTTGACATTACATCCAATACACTACGATTCTCTGATAACCCAGAAGAGGTGAACACAGAACCAGTTAAGATCCCCCCACCACCAAAACCAAAGTTTACGATTGTCGTAAGTATTAGCGATGTAAG